>JAFBJS010003332.1:238442-267072 GCA_016785265.1 Paraplagusia blochii | reverse complement strand
ATTTTATATATGGGTTCTCTTCTTCCTCTTCTACTTTCAACTTGTCCCTTTTTTCAGGGGTTGACACAGCGAGTCAACAATTTCTTACCCTATCCTCTGTGTCCTCAACACGAACTCCAACTTCCTCCATGTACTCCCTCAATGCATCCATCAATCTCCTAACTGAGAGCCCCAAATCTAGGATAATTTGTCTACCAATTCTTCCACTGTCCGTCCTCTGAACATGTCCGAATCATCTCAATCTGGCTTCTCTAGCTTCTTCTTCTAAGCTTCCTGTCTGTGTTGTCCCTCAAATCACCTCATTCCTGATCCTGTCGATCCTTGTCTCTCCTAGACCGAATCTGAGCATCTTTATTTTTAAGAAATTTATTTTCTTCCCCTTTGTATTTTTTTATGTCATTGTCTACTTTTCGTTTTGACAAGAGAGAACAGTGCATTTTAATTCAAAATATTCCAGTCGAACAAGATGATGATTGATCTTTGAAACCTAAACAAGAATTTTTTCCCTTAGGAACTGATTTCTTCTCCACCAGGAAGCAAAAGTTCTCAGAGTGACAGCCAATCAGAGAGCTTCCAGAGTAACAGCCTGGTTAAACCAGGTCAGTGGGTTCCAACATTAAATACTAAAAAAAGCATAAAACCTAGCTAGGCGTGAGCAATAATTATTTTCTATATTTTTGAAAATCTCTGCAGTGGCTAACTCTGTTTCCACATTCCAAGAGGAAAGCCAAGTTCTGAGCATCCGTCCTCCTTCAAACAATAAAAGGTATCTGTGTAGTTTAATTCTGCCCAGAACTAACATACAGCTTAGACATGTTTATAGAGGAAATGTTTTTCTCCTAGGGATGAAGCAGAAGAATCCTACATGGATTCTGGAGCTGATTCTACAACACACTGCAGTCAGCATGAAGGTAAAGAATCTTCTCAAATACGATACAAAAGTGGACCAATCGCCACGTCCGGACTCTGTTTGTATTGTTTACCATAACATCAATGTTTCCGTTTCTGTATCAGAGGGAACCTCTCAGTTTGGTTTCCTTGAGCTTTCTCAGAGTCAAGATCAATACAGCAGCAAAGAGATGAACAATCAACCGGAAGCCATTCCCATCCAGGACAAGGAGAAATGCACTAAAACAGGTATTGAACATACTTCCACCTTAGAATTTAGGTCTCTAGAATTATCCAAAAATTAAATAAACAACTTTCCAATTCTACAAAATGTTTTGTATTCTCTCTGAAAACAACTTCAGCTCAGCTCATATTATAAAAAAAGTCTATTTTCTTTGTAAAAGACATGGGTCGTACATGTGCTATTTGTGTGCATTGGAGCAGAGCAAAAACTAATGCAACATGATTTACTCTTGTATTAATTCATTTTCAACACGCTGGTGTTGGGAGTTGCTGATGTGTGTCCAATCTAATCCCCACCTGCCTTTCATCTCCAACAGAGCAGAACATTAGCTCCAGGACTTCAGGAAGTCAGAACAACAACTCTGGGAGGTACAGATTTGAAAGGCATGGTTTAACTTTTGCACACAGTAGAGATTCAACTGCTCTTAACATTTTTGCTCTCCTTCTTCAGGTCTGAAGTGAGCTCCAGCAGCTCATCAGACTCCATCACTCACCCTGTCAGAATGAGTGTCCAGGCTTTGCTGCACTCACAGGGCCCTCGGGACTCTGAGGAGCCAGATCAACAAGACTCTGAGATCATGTCTTCACAAGAAGACTTGTTTGAAGCTGACAAATCAGGTGTGTTCCTAAAACTGTAATTAGGTTTGGACAAAATTTTTAACTTTTATTATCTGTATATTCATATTATTTGTGGTAAATCTTTACCTTCTACGATCTGTGGTAGTAATTGTATATTGTATATTTTCATAAAGCGTTGAGAAGGACTTGCCTATATGAATGCAAGCATTTTAGTTTGGAGTATTTGCGGTATTTATATACTGTAGAACAATCTGGTCACAATAGGTCATAAAGGATCCATTTGCAACTCTTTAATATTGAGCTTTAATAATTTAGTAAAAGCTTTGTCCTAATGTTAGTATTTATTTGCCTTTGTTAATGGTGCACATGCATGTCATAATTATGTCCTTATTCAGGGACATTCTCTCTTTTTTCTGTTTTTCTGTTAAATTAAACTCTTGTTAAACCTGTTCTCTTAAATAATCGTCACTGATAAATCTAATAAGACTAGTTGGATATCTAATAGTTACTTAATAGTTAAGTTTAGGATTGAGTTTAAGAGCATGTCGAGGGTTTAAAGCTTAAAAGCTTCTCTGTTGCAGCATTTCCTTCTTGTTACTGAACAGTTCTCTGTGTTGCCTTCAGGTGCTGGTGTAGACAGTACGATGTCTGAGCCAGAGCAGCAGGTCCACCCGACTTCAACACCATCCCACACCCTGCGCTTGCTGCATCTTTCTGGTCAGGAATCTCTGGTCAAGGAAAGTCTGTCTCAGTAAGTCGGATTAGAGCTCAAACATGTATTCATTATGTTTTTATCATCATCACATACCATTCAATGATGATGTGATTTTTTTTTTACTTTTATTCAGGAGCTCAGCTGATTATGTAGCTGCAACCCCAGATAAATTGTCCCACACTCCCCTCATTGTTCCAAGCTCACCAACAGGACCTGAGAATGGACATGGTAATGGAGAAAAGTTGAATTTGTATCTAAAAATTAGTATGTGAGCAAAGATTTACGGAATTTTTCATATCTTTATTTCTCACCAGGTGCGGATGAACCAATGGATACATCTTTGCCACCAGATGATTTTTCAGGGACCAAAGCAAGTCAAACAGATGTGTCCTCCAAATCCCAGCCTTCTGCCTCAACGCCTGTATCTCAAAGTTGCCCAGGCTTTGCTTTGGAGAGAACATTGTCAATTCCTTCCCAACCAGAGTTTTCTCATGTGAGTTTTACTCATAATGTTGGTCTCCTATTCAACATGATTAAGTAAAGCAAATGTTAACGTTGTAGTTTTGTACTTGGTATGAGCAGAGGCAACAGTCTTATATAAATGTAAACTGCTCTGGTTTATATATTTATTTTTTCTGTTTCAGGATGTGTTTGTTCCAACACAGAGCCAGGACTCTGAGAAATCTTCAGATAAAAAGTCTGCTTCTCTGCCTAAGGACACATCATCTGAGTGTTTAGAATCCACCTCTTTCACATTGCCTTTGGAACTCTCTGTGAACACTGAGAACAGTGTCCAAGCTCAGCAGACCTCCGAGAATGTTGATGACGACAGTCAAGCAACACAGATTGAGGAGTTTGAAGAATCGTCCTGTGTTGTTGTTTGTCACTCAGTGTCTTCAGACCAAGAGCAAAAAGTTGAGAGGAATAATGATGTGACAACATCCCCTCTTATAAAGCCGTCCACGGTCATTGAATCATCGAAGCGCCAGAGCGAAAAGATTGACTCCTCCATCATGGTGGACAAGATTGAAGTCCAAGCAGAGTCAGAAACTTTCCCGGGAGTTTCAGATATGAATGTAAAAGAAGCTATGAGTAACTCGGCTGACAGAGTCTCCTGTTCACAACCAAAAATCAACTCTTTAGATGGGACCGTTAACAGCTGTGTACAGGAGACATCCTCAGACATTACACCCTCACAGTCCATGATCTGTACTGAAGACATAGTGAGATGTTCTGTGGATGTAAACCAAGAAAGAATGACTGACAGTCAGTCACAAAACTCTGTAACTGTAATAAACAACCCGTCTGATAACACGGTGGACAAACATAAACAACGTAGTGATGATGAGGGGGATGTGATAATGCTGGAGGAAGAAAATGGAGACAGGGCTTCAGAAATGGCTCTAGCTCTTTCCCAGAGTCAGATGTTGTCTCCTGAGCCCATGGAAGAGGACAGTGTTGACCAAGGGGAAGACAGTGTTATTTTGGTCATAGACAATGAGAAAGATTCCCAGGTTGTCAAAAAAGATGTGGTGCCACAGACCAACAGTCACCAGCCACTCATTAGCAGCCCGGCCGTCTCTGCTAATGGTCACCAGACTGAGGAGAAGGAGGTGAATGTGACTCCTGCTCGACTCTTCCCGACCGAGAAGGTCAGCCCTGTGAAGGATGGACTAAAAGACAAGAGCCTCAGTGATAGTTCAGGAGGTAAGCATGTTGTTGAGAATGAGAAAAGAAGATCTTTGGTTTTAGGATTTTTTGCACTGTTTCATGGTGAAATACATCGTGCAAAGTATTGTGCATTGTATTGTGTAACTTTAAAAACTACTGTCTTAAAAACATAAAGAGGCCCTGAGCCTCTCTATGTTGGCTCTATTGATGGACAGATTGACAGACAGGAGTCTGCATGAACCATGATATTTGCAAATGACATTGTGATCTGCAGTGATAGTAGGCAAGGACTAGAAGAGAACCTAGAAGTTTTGGACTAGAGAGAAGAGGAATGAAGGTCAGTCATAGGAAGACAGGGTACATGTGTGTGAATGAAAGGTAGAACAGTGGAATGGTGAGGTTACAATAGGTGGAGGAGTTTAGGTACTGAGTATCAATTGTTCAGAGCAGTGGAGACTGTGGAAGAGAGGAGAGGAATAGAGTGGAGTCAGGATGGAACAACTGGAGAAAAGAGTCAGCAGTGATCTGTGATAGAAGAGAGTCAGCTAAGGTGGAGGGAAAGGTTTACAGGACAGTGGTGAGACCAGCCATGATGGATGGATTAGAGACACTAGGAATAGGTAGAAGACAGGAGACAGAGGTGGAGGTGTTAAAGATGCTGAGATTCTCTTTGGGGGTGACAAGGATGGACAGGGTTAGGGATGAGGTGATTAGAGGGACGACTCAGACAGGAAGGTAGTTGGAGTCAGAGTTGAGGATACAGAGGACAGGGTGAGAAATTGTTAACTCGCTGTTGCAACCCCTTAAAAAAGCCGAAAGGAAAATAAAAAGATATATAGAACCAAAACATTACACTCAACTTTATTAATCAGCAGAAGGCCAGACAGCATGACTACAGGATCTGGTCGATAAGAGCAAGGTTTTTTAATGTATGCACGGGAATATAATAAAGATCTATCTATCTATCTATCTGGAAAGTGGTCAGGGCCGAGGCTGACATACAATCAGGCTCTTTGATTCATTATTACATTGATCCAGTGGCACTGAATGACTGGAAACAAGTTGTTGGGAACTAGGACCTCACCTTGCTTTGTAATAACTGAACCTGAAAGGAAAATAGCCATATATATATATATATATATATATATATATATATATACATACAGCCTCTCAGCAGCATCATTCAGGTTGGCCAGTAGGAAAGCAGGAAGTCCTGCACATTAATGAAGATGTTATACTTTTATAATAGAAATAATTCTATACTTAATTATTAACCCTCCACTGTCCTACTCTTGATAAACGTTGGTCCGCGTTGGAAAATAGTTTTATTTAAGAAAACTCTTTAATTTCGTTTTGTCTCTCACCCTGCAGACATTTCATTTCACTTCACACTTCCCAAGGAAGGAGAGCTGATAGGACCAGCTGCTGCTGGAACACCTCCTCTCATTAAACAGCTGAAGCAGACTCTGAGGCACAGCACTCCCATTGGTGAGTTTCTCTTTGCAGTAACTTTGTGTAAAACATATAGCATTTATATATTTGTATGTCAAATATAAATGATTCTTCATTGCATTAATATATTTTCAAACCTGATATCATTTTCCATTTCAGATAATACTGACATGGTAGCCAGCTCGCCGGATGCAGTAATGGCTTCCAGTGACATTGTGTCTGCTGAAGTCCATGAGGACCTGATGGATACAGGAGATGGCAAATTGAGTTTGAGGATGAAGCTTGTCACACCTGTTGAAGAAGGCAGTTCTGAGTCTTTCAGCCTGCAGAGTAAGAGTCACAGTTAAAGCCTAGGCTGTGTTTTGTCATTTTTTTAATGTAAAATATAATGTAATTGTAGCCATGGAAACAGTATATTTTTACTAAATTTGCAATGTAAAAATTGTTTTCAACAGAGCCATCACTGACGGAAGAGAATGGGTCTGTCATCAAAGTTACCACTATTTCCAAGTCTGTAACCAGGTAAACTGCCAACATCCTGACTGTATTCCTGTTTACACATGCTCACTATCTCATTGACTCACAATGTAGTTTTTCAGGTGTGGGTCTTCTCCTGTTGAGCATTGATTTATTTGATACATATGTAGATGTTCATGGTTGTTTGTGTTCTCAGCAGCCCGTCAGTGTTCAGTCGAGTCAGGCAAGTGCACAGGCAGCAGAAGGGGAAGGACGACAGTCAGCATGGAGGAAACGCTACACCTGTCAGGTAAAGGCACTGAAGCTCCTACTGTGGTTGAAGAGTGAAAAGTGTTGTTATTATCTCATATTTTTGTAAAGCTCCATACAACCATTGTAATCACTTTTGATATAACAGTGGTCCCCAACCACTGGGACAGGGACCGGTACTGGTCCGTGGGTGAATTGGTGCCAGGCAACAGAGAAATAGTGTTTCCTTTTGTCCCCATCTGGCTATTACCTACATTTGATCTATAGCCATATCAACAAAAGAACTGAACAATAGAATGGCTAGGATTCCATCATCAATGACTCAACTATATTTGATTTAGAAATAATTCTCAGTGAAGACAACAACATAAACTCAAAATGATGCCGATGTCAGTAACTTGCGTTATTGATACAAGATTCTAACCTGCATACTGGTCTGGTAGCAGAAATCTATAGGTTGTGTGCACTTAAGAAATCCTTGTTATACCCATGCACAGTTAATTCAAGTAGAAAGATTTTATAGGTAGGTAGGAAAATATTTCAGAACACCGGAAATTTAATTTAATTAACTTTATGACCGGTTCGTGAAATAGTATAAGACATTTACCAGCCAGTGGCACAAAAAGGGTTGGGGAACACTGTAGAAAACAAGCTCTGGTTTTGGAGTAGACAGACCTAAATGAAATTCCAACATGTACAATATAAATGACCAAACCTGATAATATTGGTGTTAGTGTAATCAGTAACACTGTGACATCTGTGGATGTAGTGGATCATGTTGATAGTCTTGCTCTACTTTAACAGATATAATATCAATGGTTGAAAGTTTAGGACTTCAGGACACAGTATTTATTATTAATGTCATGTACAAAGGCCAGTTAAGGTAGCTTGAACCAAATGTTCAACAGAAGTCTGACACTGGGACCTAAGGATCTAAAAATATATTTCCCATGTTGTGAGGTATTTTGGTCTGTAGAAATTAGCCTACTTTGTGTGTGATAAAGAGTGTGACCCTGTTTAAGACTTGAAGGAGGTTTGGGTTGCTCTTTTTCCTATTTGTGTTTTTACAAGCCTGGATTGTTTGAAATAGTAACATTTGTTCAATGTGTTTGTTGGCTCTTTTTCACATGTTAATGCCAATGTCATTCAGAAAGTTTTCAACATAATGTCTTTGTGGATCATATCTACAGAGGGGAGCTGTTTGCTTCACCATTGATCAGCTCCCAGACATCCTCACTGGGATGCAACAGCCTCCCTAACAGCCAGTCAGAGACTTCACAACCAGAAATACTGGGGACACCTCAGAAGACACCCAGTAATACTCCACATGCTGCAGAGCAGTCTAAGGATAGACAAGAAGCAACAAAGGTTTCAGAGTCTTCAGTCCCAAACAATGCAGATGCCCAGAAGAAGACGTCCACTGATAACACAGTTAGATCCAGTCTGTCCAACAAGGTAAGTTACTGCAGTGAATTCATCTCTAAATGAATCCATAATCTTTATTTATGCTCAGATGGATAAAAAAGGAATTCTATATCATGTCATAAAGCTAATTACTTTTTTAACCATGACGGCACCTTGATAATTTTGTGTTTGTCAGCTCCATCAGCGGACAGTGTCCCAGCAGACCAGTTTTGATGCACCAGGGCTGCACTCCCCCTCTGGCAGGGTATGAAGAACTGAGACAGTAGAAGTAATGAGTATTTGATGATGGAGCAGTGTTCATGATGAGCTGTCACTGCCTCTTCTTTTAGAGTGAACCCACATCCCCATCCCTTAGAAGAACCACGGGGCCCTCCCACTGCAGACATGTACGTACCATCCAGGAAGTGCGGACCACCATCACACGAATCATCACCGATGTGTATTATGAGGATGGCAAAGAGGTGGAGCGGAAAGTAACTGAGGTGAATCGCCAGTTCCCTGACATTTGAGAAAGATTGAGTGTTACCCACCTCTCTGATTCAGACCAACAAGATATATTTACTGTCGCCAGGAGAGTGAAGAGCCAGTGGTCCAGTGCCAGGTATTAGACAGTGATATCTCTCCCAGTCGGACAGGGAGCAGCTCGGTGACCTCGGGGGACCTGGGCGACATCAGCTCTCTGTCCTCAAAGGCTTCTAGTCTGCAGCACAGCTCAGGAGGAACCAGCAGCAGCACTGGCTTTTCTAGGCCTGAATTTATTGTTCCATCAAGTCGAGGGGCCAGATCCTTCAGGTACCACCTTCACACAGTTTGCTAAACGTGTTCTAAATGCTGTCTTTACCTTTGCTGCTGATTTCTGCATCACTACTCCACTCTTTTATCTTGTAAAAAACTAAATTTCTCACTGACTGACTAACTCTTCACCTACTGTAGTTGCAAACTGCTTTCAGACACTGGTCTGAGGTCATTGACTCTGGGCCCGTTCTGCTCAGAAGAATGTCCTCACATTAGTGTCTGTGCAGCTTGCGTGGCTCCATTTGTCCCCTCTGTGTGTCCTCAGTCCCAGGAAGGGAGGTGGACATCAACAGAGGGGTCAGCGGGGCCACAGGGCAGGATCATTTATCATGAAAGATGGGGCCTATGATACCAATGGCTCCCAGGTGTACACCCCTGTGTCTCCTAGGGGAAGGGTGAGAAGGGGCCGGCCCCCATCCCGCTCCTCTCCAGCTAGGTGAGTCCTCCTTAAGGCTCGTCCTGTGCATTTAGAAATGACACATACCCTTGTTTTTCTACAAGAACATTACCTGCAGTAATATTGCAATAAACATGGAAATATGGAATGTTCTAAAGTACTTTTTTTGGGAGTACAATGCCAGTAGCATCAATAACTATATGTATAGTTATTGATATAAGAACTGAAGTCATTTGGATATTAAAACCCATAGCAAATGGCTAAATATCAGCTCTTAAATTAAGCTGTTTCCGTAGTTTTCCTTAAATCTGTCCAAACAAATGTACCTTCAGTGATACCAGTCATTAAAAGTAACAAGTGTGACTGACTGTATTTAAGGAAACAGCTAGAGTTGAAACTACCTTCACTCCTGAAACTAACACTTTCCTAATTCACTATCTTTTCATACAATGCCAAATGTCATATGAACTATAATTGAAAGTATCACAACACAAGAGAATATGTGGAATTATGTAGTCGATAAACTGATAAACATATTTAGATTCCTGAAAATACCCTAACCTGTTTTCATTCATAGTTTTGCAATCTTCAGAATCTACAATTTAGATTGTCATAAAAAGTTCTACTGTCTGTAAATCTGCAACAGGCAAAAATATAACATTCCCTGAAAAACAGATTTAGAGGTTTGTGTGGATGAAGATATCACACTATTTGATGAAGATATAACCCTGTAAATCTTTAGTTTCGAGGAGAACATAATAATAAATCATACATTTTATGTCTTCTTTTACATTTTCAATTGTGCGTCTTCTTTTAAAGGGGTCGTGGCATTGGTTCACTCCAAAGACAAGGTGCTCAGGGGAATCAACTGTCTTCCTCTGAAGATGAGCCCTACACCTGCCCTCTCCCCATGAACCTGCCTGCCAGTCCCACAGACGCTGAACTCCCCAGCCACTCTGACTCTCTCAGGTCTTCCCCTGAGGAGGCCAGCTTGGCTAGGAGCAGCTTTGTCGGCCTGCAGGTGGTGGCCAAGTGGTCGTCCAATGGCTACTTCTATTCAGGCCGCATCATCAGCGATGCCGGGGAGGGCAGGTACCGCCTACGATTCGATGACGGCTATGAGTGCGAAGTGATCGGCAAGGACATCCTGCTCTGTGATCCCATCCCACTGGAGACTGAGGTCACTGCTCTGCTGGAGGATGAATATTTTAGTATTGGTAAGAGAGGGGAAAAGTTAATTTATTTTGGGGATGAGTTATATCCACAAAGAAAATATATTATTTCTTGCAAAGAAAATATAACCCATTGTTTCCCTTCAAGAACATCGTTCTTTCAATAGTCTCTTTCAATGATCTTCTGTCTTTGTTCTATTTGTATATGGAGAGTAATTGCTGTTGTAATATTGTACATTTTACATTTGCAAAACCTTATTGTAAAGTTTTGGGTTGATTTTCTGGTTTTATGTTTGCTTTCTTGTACTTTTCTTCCAGAACAATGAATGTATTGGATTTGTCTTTTTGTTTGTCTGTCAGGTGTTGTGAAAGGACATAAGACAGAGGGTGTGGACCTGTTCTACAGTGTGGAGAGAGACGGCCAGAGGCAGTGGCACAACAGGACGTCAGTCATCCTTTCACTGGAGCAGGGCAACAAACTGAGGGAGCAGCACAGTCTCGGACCCTACGAACCCTCAACTCCTCTGGCCAAGGCCTCAGACATCAGCCTGGGTAAAACTGAACTTCTTTTTCTTTTCAGCTTGTTTCTTTTCTAGGGGTTGCAACAGTGAGTTTTCCTTCTCTGTATCTTTGACTCTAACTCCAACTCACTGCATCCATCAATCTCCTCTTTGTTTCTTACTTGGTTGCTCCATCTCTAGGATCATTCTTCTACCAATGTCTCCACTGTCCCTCCTCTGAACATGTCCAAACCATTTTAATCTGGCTTCTCTAGTTTTTTTTCCAAACCTTCCTGTCTGTGTTGTCCCTCTAATCACCTCATTCCTGATCCTGTCCATCCTTGTCTCTACTAAGGAGAACCTCAGCATCTTTAACTTGCCTCCTGTTTTCTGTCTATTCCTGTCTGTTCCTAGTGCCTAGTTTCTAAACAGTTTACATGATGGCTGGTCTTTCCCTCTCCCTTTACCTTAGCTTATGGGGAAAAGTTGGGTAAAGCTAAACTACAGCTGTAAATTAGGTATTCAAGGATTTTTTTTGAAAAAAGGAAGAGTGTTGTTAAAAAAAGTAAGACAATAAGTTTTGTAGAGTATGTGCATTATCAATACAATCTATGTGAGGGCTGTTATTATGTACATTAATCTGTGGTTTGTTATTTTTCTTCAGATAACCTGGTAGAGGGAAAGAGAAGACGTAGAGTGACTTCTGAAGGTCAGAACACACCCAACCGCAGCTCATCCAGCAGCTCCCGTACTCCTGGAACGTCGAAGAGAAAACTGAGAACGGGCTCTGAGGAAAACCAGATGGCAGCCAAGAGGGGGCGCAGGGGTCCAGGAGCGAGAGCTGGTACTGAGGCCTGATTTCCAAAACCATGGCAGGATGGGAATTTGAAGAAAGACATTTTGTTTCAAGATATTATCTGATGGTTTTTATCCATGAAAAGCAATTTTAAATGATAAAAATTCAAGTTAGCGTTAAATCAATTTTTGATTTTAGAAGAAGGCTTTTGAAATATTTAACGTTTTAATTTGCACTCTGAATTAATTGACACTATTTTTATATGAGTTGGATTTTAGAACTGGATTTTATTGATAACCAGAAACTTTAACTGTATTATATAAACTGCATCCTGCAAAATCAATATTGTGTCATTTTTGCACTGAGCGTGAACAAGACCTATTGAGCTCTACTGACTGTTGGTCCTGCTGCTGTCTGTCGTCCGCTTCCGAAGCTGATTTGGTAAATAACCTGCTAATGTTGTGGTGCTGGTCCACAGGTGGAGGGATGAACCTGGGTGGATTATTTTTACAGGTGTTTTTGGTTCAAGGCACATTCTGATATACTGACCACAAAACACACAATAAAGTGCATAAAAGAAAATTGAATCATATTAATAGTAAAATGTTATTATCAACATTCATTTTTAAATTAAATTATAACAACTGAAAAAACTAAAATTAAGTTTTTGATTTTTGTTTTTTCACTACAGTGGGTGGGGCCCCTGTTTTAAGGCCTATTTGTTGTAGATTTGAGTAATGAGTTGTACTTCAGAAACAATTTTAAAAATCTCAGTTGTTCTTACTGACAATATTTAAAATGTCTTTTAACATTTCCCCATATCTCTGTGTTCAGTTCAGAGGGTGGGTGAGTGCAACACCTCAGGGAGCGGCACAGAACTCCCAGGTCAGTCCAGTGATGTGATAGACACTCACGGTCCACTGCCCCAGAACACATCCCTCTTCATGGGCTTCGTGTTCATGCTGACGGCTTCATCTGAGACGGACCGGCTCAGCAACAAGAGCCCTAACAGTGACGAAGAGGGTGAGGCAGGCAGCGGCTCAAAAATAATTTCTCATAATTTCAACTCCCGACTAGATTTAATTTTTTTCCTTTTCCTTTTCCCTACAGATATTGTCCAGAGTGGCCCCTTCAACAAAACATACACCGAGTCCCAGCTACATGCGGGTGGAGGCTTCATCCTGCCAGACTTCAATGAGGAGCAGGTACATTAAACACTGGGTCTAGTTGTGAGGTTACCTGATAACTATTATTTATAGATTGTTTACTAGAGTAGAAAAAAAAAAGTCATGTTCTTCGCTTGTCTTCAGCTCTGCTCCACAGTCGTCCTCATTCCTCTTTTCCTCTCTCAGTGTAATGCAGCGTATCAGAGTCTGCTGATCTCAGATCAGCACTGTCGTACCAGGAGGTATTTACTCTGTCTGGCCAGCGGTGTTCCGTGTGTCTCTCACATATGGGTGAGAGACTGCTGCAAAGAGAACAAATTACTAAACTACAGGAATTACCTGCTGCCTGCTGGTGTCGGACCAGACGACGGCATCGTAGAATGGTACGGCAAGCTGTACACTGATGTGTTCTATGGTGCAACGTTTAGCATGTTCTTGGTTCCCAGAGAAACTGAATGCTTGATTGCTAATCTTTCAATCAATCAATCACATTTTATTTATATAGCCAACATTTACAAATGAGATTTGTTACATAGGGCTTTACAGGGTCGTTAACATCCTCGGTCCTTTGACCCTTAGCCGGGGTAACGAAAAACTTAAAAAACCCTCTAAACAGGGAAAAGAAAACCGGTAGAAACCTTAGGGAGAACCACAGGAGAGGGATCCACTCCCTGGACGGACAGACAGTTGAAGCTATTTCTATATTTAAATATATTTCTACATTTTCATTTAGGAATAAAGTAAATACCAATTTAATTTCTTGATATATTTAAAAGCATTATTTTGAGTATACTAATCTTTTTTTGTTGTTTTTGCTCAGGCACCCACGATGCAGCCCCTTCAAATCTCTGCGAGTTCTTCTTGTGTTTGAGAAACCAGTGGAGCTTTGGATCCAATTGATTACCATGGGTGGAGGTGCCTCAGTCCGACAGTTCCCAGTGGACAAGGACAGCATAGGTATTGACTCCAAATTATCCAAAAAATGAATTTGATTATTACATAAATTCATTTTATGTAATTGGTTTCATTGTGCAACTCATTCTGTCTTTTCTTACTGCAGACATTCCTTCTGGCAAGTATGACGTTGTGGTGACAGACCATGCCTGTCCACCACTGGTGGAGCAAAACGTGACAGCACAGGAAATCCCACTGGTGTCTCCTGAATGGTTAATTCAAAGCATAATCTGCGGAGAGCAGCTGGGCTTCGACAGCCGACCACAGTATCATCACGACTTCATCTCCTAATCCACATGTTGAACAAAGCCCTGGACGTGTTGTTTATGGTCGAACATTGCTGTTGCATGTCTCTGCTGTACATAATTTTACCCTGTCTGTTTTTATCGGAAAATAAATTGTGACTCTGGTTTCATTTTAACATCTTTGTTTTATTTTCTCTGCAGAAAACAGGATTTTACATATTTACAGTATGTACTGGAAGTAACAGTAAGTCACTCACACTATTTCATAATGAAACACCAAGACTTGAATGTATATTTATATGACGCTGAGTAAACAATGTCCCAGTTGTCTGCCTGATTATAACAAGTTCAATATATTGTAACAATTGCAGGATCTAATATGAGCCTATGGCCAAGCAGTGAGAGGGTCAAAAAACAGGTATCTGTAATTGAAAAATGACATATGATAGTAATTTGATTTAAATAGGTGACAATATGCTGGTGATACTAACACTGCATGTGATATACAAGGCTCTTCTCCATAGAACTGATTCACCTTTCAAACACTGAAAAGCAAAAGCAGAAGTTGGTTAGGAAATCCATCTCTATAAATCATCCAGTTAATTAACGAATTGTCTATTTGATGGAACAACTGGAGAAAAGTGTCAGGAGTGATCAGTGATTGGACCTGATAGAAGAGAGTCAGCTAAGGTGAAGGGGAAGGTTTACAGGACAGCCATGATGGATGGATGGATGAGAAACACTAGGAAAAGGCAGGAGACAGAGCTGGAGGTGGAGGAGTTCAAGATGCTAAAATTCTCTTTAGGGGAGACAAGGATGGACAGGATCGGGAATGAGGTGATTAGAGGGACAACACAGACAGGAAGGTTTGGAGAAAAAGCCAGAGAAGACGGATTGAGATGGTTTGGACATGTTCAGACAAGGGAATGTTGATACATTGGTATTAGAATGATGCTAGAGATGGAGCTACCAGGTAGGAGATTGATAGATGTAGTGATGGATGTAGTGAGTGTTGAGGATTCAGAAGACAGGGGAGATGGAAAATGTTGACTCGCTGGGACAATAATTGGAAAAAAAAGGGACAGGGATAGTCAACTGAAGTCTGTTTTTTCCTACCTGCCCAGGGTTCCCCCTGCCTGTGTGTAGTACTTGTTGTAGTCCAGTCGAAGTAGCAGCTGAGCCAGGTCAGAATTAATCTGATGATTCCTCACACTGGAGAGGATTTTGAACAATAGTGAAGACTGTCGTCTAAAGCCCTGAAAAGTAAAAACTGGCAAGTTTAAAAATGGTTTCTTCTGGTTCGTACAATAATTGAAATAAGGCAACTGACCTTGACCAGAATGTCGAGTTGAGCTGCTCCCCTCTCGTCCAGAGAGGCCACTGTCTGGCCGACCAGTGCGCAGAAATTGAGACACAGGTCGAGGATTTCATTTAGACAGTGGAACACCTAGTGACGGGAGTATAACATGTGAACAGCTGAACAGACTGGACTTTAAATGACCTTTTCAGCAAAAAGGTGTATTGATTGGTTTGGAAAAAGAAGCATACTGGTTTTAGGAGAATGAAGGACTGAGCGAGAAGGTTGCTGAGGAAATGGTCATGGGCCAGTCTGATGCTCTCAAAGTCCCTGGTAGAGTTTATCTGTTGAAGGAGCTGAGAGAACTGAGACTCCAGGACATCAACCTAGGGATAAGAAAACAGCTTTGTTTTTGCCAAAACTTAGAAAAACTCTAAGAAAATCCACATGTTTGAACCCAGGATGACAGGGATTAATCTTACATTTGATAGATTAGATAAGAGGGACAAGACAGACAGACACGTGCTGGTTGAAGTACAGGTAACTCTGACCTGTAGGTAGTACTGCAGGTTGTCGATCAAAAATGCCATGTGGTTGCGTAGCCTCCACTTGACAGCATCTGTTTGGCTGGACTTGAGATGTTTCCTCTGCATCTGCAGTGCCCAGCAGTGCTGCAGCTGCGACTGCACCCGCCGCACACTCAGCAGGTATCTGAATACAACGTTGTACCTGAGCACAGAGGATGTCAGGTTAATATTTACGCTGATAAAAATAACAGGAAGAGTTTGTGTGAACACACTTCTCTAAGACAGCAGGGGTGAAGAGGATGTGCAAAGGCCACTGCACTTTGTAAATGAGGCCCAGAGCTGCCCAGCCAGTGGGAGGGACATCCCGAGGGGAGGTGTCCTGTGGGGGAGTAGCACCATCCCTGGCACCTGACCCTTCTGTATAGAAAAATAGAAAAAAGGGAGCAGTGAACTCTTCACTAGAAGTGCTGGTAGATCCTGACCAAAAACCTAAAAAAATAATAATTAAAACTAGAAATGTACTGTATTTCTGTATTTCAAGATGCCCCTGGACTAAAGTAAGAATAATATAGGTATCGAGTCAGACAGTATAACATATACAGTACATAACATGACATATACAATAACATATCCACTCTATATAGGTAAATATATTTGGAGTTTTTAATCTAGGTAGATCCCTTCAGCCTGGTCATTTGAAAAGTAGCTCATAAGACAAAAAGTATGGACACCCGTGCAATAGAGTGTCAGATTCCCTCAGAGATAAACCTCAAACCTTTGCTGTCTTTGCCTTGATAGTCCACAGTGAGGTGCAGCAGAGGCAGGAGGTTGTCGTCGTCCAGCAGCACTTTATGAGCTGCCTGCTGAAAGGCCACATTTACATCTACGGAGCAGAAATACGGAGCAGGTTAAAATGTATTAAATTGTGGTTTTTAACCATCAAAAATGAAGCATTCAGAATATTATTTTAGGTCTTGAAATGAATCATGCTATTATGTACAAAACCACATCTCATCTTCAGCAAAGTGAACATTTACCATGTTCTGTGACGGCCGTCGGGGGCGTCTTCAGCATGTGCTGTGCAAGGTCAATAAAAGCCTGATAAAGCTCCCCACGACCCAGCAAGTAGAAATCTTTAATGACCTGGAAGAAAGTGTAAATGTCACTACAGTTTATTCTGCTCTGACTCATGATCCACAGCACAAACCTTCAGCTGTTCAAGCAGATCCGACTCATCCACCATCAGAGTCCAGAGGTGCTGTGGAAAAGTAGGAATGCAGTTGATTAATTTTAAAAAGAAAGAATGTAAACTTTTTTGTGGAGGGTGAAATTATTGAATCTCACTTCTGCCACTGTGCTTCTGATGCGATCAATGAGATTTTCAAAATCCACGAGACTGAAAAGAGGCTGCTGTTTGAGTTTGTGCAACTCTGCCGCAAACATGTCTTCCTGGTGTTTTAAGATAGAGCCTAAAAATGTACCAAACAACAACAATATTTGGGACAACTTCTCTCAAAAAAGAGACTTTCAACCATATCCCAAGTGTTGTACCAGTTTTTGACGGGCTGTGGTTGTGGTTTTCAAACATCTGAACAGATTCTCCCACAAAGAGGATCTTCTCAGCAACTCGGATGGGAATGTAAGACGGCAGCATCTCTGTTCGTAAAGAGAACTGCTGCAGCGATGGAGCCAACATGTTCTCCTCCTCTATCAGCCTCTGCACAGCAAAACAGCAGAACATCAATGGAGCTGAGGAACATATACTCTTACCCAGCCAGCCCTGTCACGTCCCCACTCTGCTTCTAACCAAATCCTGGAGTTCTCGAAGCTGTTTCCCACTTAGACCTCCGAGACAAAGGTCGTCATCCTCCTCGTCCTGATTGGAAGCACTCCCTCCAGCACTCGGACCCTGCTTTACAAAAAACTCCTCACTTTGGTCCAACAGCAAACCATGCAACATCCAAGCGGCGAGTTGCTTGTACATGACACCGTGACAAACAGTCAGGATCCTGTAGGAGAGTTAAAACAATAGTTTTATATAAAATGCAAAAGAAATAGTTTATATCATTAGAACAGGATTGGTCCTGTTGCATCAGTGACAAGTCACGCCAGACCTTACAGTCAGAGACTTACTTTTCTAAAGCCATACGTACGGGAGGAAGACCTCCGCAACTGTGTTTGTACACTGTCTCCAAAATCTGACATCCGTGAATCTAAAGCAGCAAAAAAACACATAGAGTAGTTAGTTGTTGATCAATTGTGAAACATAACGTAATTGAAAATATAAGCATCTTGGTACCTTCTGTGATTTTATTGTCTCTACTACTACCATCACTGAAGGAAATAACAACTGGAACTGAAAGAAAGAAAAATGGAAAATAAAATAAAAATGACATTCATGTTAAATTAAGTAAATAAATTATTATTTTACTTAATGGAGTATTTTAGGGAAACACCTTACCTGATCAAGTTCATAATTCACCTGGGATATTGTCAGATGTGGATCTTTCAGGAACTGTAACAAACACATTAGTATTTATGTTTTTGTGTGTTCAATTTTCAGTTTAAATTAACTTCTTTGTCACATTATTCATAAAAAAGCTTTTTAACAAACATAATGACACATAAACAACATATACAAAAATTCCACTTTCTATGCCCTCACTGATTTCGCACCAAATATTTAAGGTGGATTGAATTTTTGATCAGTTATTTAGGTACTTTTAATACCTTGATTAATCAAGGTTATTCTAAATAAATAACAACAGTGAGAAATCTGTAATAATTCTAATAGGATTGGACGCCCTTGTTCTATAACACAAGTTCTTCTTGACTGTTTTACCTCTTGTTCAAGGTCCAGCAGGGTTTGTCTGTATGGCTGCAGCACAGAGTCCAATCCAGTGCAGAATGCTCGCAAATAAATGCCATGAAGCCCAGTCTGGCTGGGCTGATTGGAGTGATGCTCCTGCAAAGGTGCGTATGAGTAAAACATGTGATCTAGATAAAACACTTTTGTAAAGAATTGAAAATATATTTTGAAGAAAGATTATGACACAGAAATGATACCCACTTGTTGGTGCACATGTCCAGTATGCTGTTCTATAAACTCTGTAAATCGTATGTAGTCAGAGCCCAGTTTACATAAGCGGTTGAGGACACTGGTCTCACTGGGATGAAGGAATGGCAAATCCTGGGACACCTATACATAGAACAACAGGTTTTGTGTGCTGTTCATTCTTTATTGATTCTACTGCGTAGACATCTGTTATTTGATGTGAATAAATGTTAACAAAAGAGAAAGAAAACTATGCATGAGAATCACTTTATGTGAAAACATTTAGTTCAGTAATCCAAAAATTCTAATTCCACCTACTCTGGTAATTCTAATCTCATTTCACAGTTGAAGTTTTATTGGCCACAAGTGACGTTTTTATTCTAAGGCTCTGATGAACTGTTATCTTTGGTCTGACTGACCGAATGGTTCGTTTTATACAAAAGTATCGTAATATAACATTAATAATAATAAATGAGGAAATGAAATATGGTTTGACAGCTACAGTAGCCTGTTTCTGGAACCTTAGCATAAACCACTGTTTATTTCTAAACGTTACTGTGCAAAATAAACATGTTCTGTTTTTACCTGTAAACCTGTGCGTTTGTTCCAGGTGAAAATAGTTCCGGAATATCCGCTTAATGCTAGTAAGAGCTCGTGAATCATTTTATTTTTCAGTTTTAATTTATCCCTGTATTCATTTGAGAATCAAAACATATTGCCGCCAGAGCTGTCGCAGGGTGTTGACGTCATGTCGCAAAGGTTCACGGGAAACGAGCGTGGGCGCTAACGGCAAACCGTTGCGTTTGTTTTCTTTGATATAACACGATATCACACGTTCAGTTAAATATAATTTCGTTGTTTATACGGGAAACGTACAGCATTTCGACTGGGAGAGTTAATACATATTAAAACACTGCTGTAACACGAGCTTTTTGGGAAATGTAGTTTTGTTTGCAAAAGTCACCGTTGCGTCATTAGTCGGTCATGTAGCTTCTGCTAGCAACGTATCGGTCCGGAGAAATATGGGTATGTTACAACATAAAATGTTTCCTGCCTAATATTTTATATAATTTCCTTTACTTACACCACGTTTTAAACGTTAGTCTTAACTTTGGTATTATTGGTGTTTATTACTAATAGTTTGAGTTAGCCGTAGTTGTTAGGTGTGTTTGTTTTGAATAGCTAGATAGATAGAAAGATACAAAAGATAGATAGAAAGAAAGAACTTTATTAATTCCTCAGGAGTATCCCTCGGGAAATTACGGTTCCAGCAGCTGAACAGCAGCGAACAGAAGTTGGATACAACAAGTACACAAAATACCATTACAATAGGAACAATCTGGGTGAGGTAGAGATGCGTACAACCAAAACAGTGAACAGTAGATGTTAGTAGGTAATGTTAGTAGTATACATACACACACATGAAAGTAGGAAGGTTAATGCTAGTAGTGTTAGTAGCTTAAGTGGTAGTCAATGCTGTTGAGTCACAATCTCAATTGTTGTTATCATATTTCATTTTGACAATATAACGTAATTAACACACCTATACACATATATAGGCACATATATGTCCAAACAGTATGTTGGTTATTCACATACATATACACACAAATACATACACATGTTACCTAAGCCAACGTATATCCATTGCATGAGTGTACCACACACGTATATATAAATATACATAGATGTATACTCGCATGCATATCAACACATACAGCTAAAATAACCTGTTCATTGTGCGATGTGCGGCACATATGGTGGACAAATATATTAGCAACACACACTAAGGACATAGAATATGCTATATTATAAGGTGGTGTGAATGACTGCACAGTAAGGAGTTATTGCTCGAGCCCGAAATGGTTTGTTTGTTAAATCCGCTGAGACACCAAGATGACAGCGGTTTGTGTATGAAGCTGTTAGCGAGGATTTTATATCAGTTTCACGGTGTGTGAGATGACTTTGGAACTATTTGTGTTTTTAATGGAAATGCCTCTAGTGTATTGATACGAAATGCTGCATCGTTTGTGTCAACTAATCTCAAACTCAAAATGACATTTTAGTCCTCATATGCATGTGTTTTGTTCCAGTAATGGCTGAAGAAGGGAGCCCAAAGGACATAGTTGCTGAGTATCTTGGCCAAAACCCTCATCTGGCTCAGTGGGTTGAGACCCTGAGAAGCTATTGTGAGAGCAACAAGCAGTGGTTTGCCCGAAGAGAGTTTATACTGAGAAATATGGAAAGTTTCCCATCAGTGGAGCCAGGAGTCTCCAACAGCAGTATGGACAAGTTGATATCTCTGTCCATGTCCTGGGCCAATCATGTTTTTCTTGGCTGCAGGTAAGAAAAACATCAAGGCTCTCACATGCACTTAGTGGAGATTAAGGTCTTCTAATGTGTACTTTCTTTCTGTCTTTTCTCTTTTGGGTTGTTTTGTAGTTACCCACAAGCAGTAATGGACGAAATCAAGAAGTTGGGTGAGGGAATAAATGTTCCGGATACTTTAGTTCGCAAAACAACAAAAGATGAATCCTTACTCAGAGGAAAACGGAGCGCTCCAGCAGGTATGTGGTTCTCATTTCCATTGGGAGTATGCAGTGAACATTTTAATACGTCAATAAATGTGTTAGAAGAGAGAGGCAAAAGGAGTAGACTACTCAGATAACACATTAAACATATTTTAGAATCACTACAACTAAATATATACAATTACAATATCTAATATGTACAATATCTTATATATATATATATATATACTAAACGCACTGCAGGATGATGTGGTAGCCGTTTTGGTTCAGGGTGCCTCTGACTCTGAACAATTCATCGACCCTGGATCCAGCGAAGTAAAGAAAAACAACACAAAATGGACTCAGTGAAACAACAACAACACAGTAGCAGCAGCAGCTGTTTTTTTTTTCTCTCAAAGACTCAGAGTCAAATACGGTAATGAACAGACAAGAGAGCAAAAGAGTTAAATACGGTAAAGAACAGAAAAGTGCAAAAGAAATTAGACAAACTTCAGAGTTCATCGTCTGGGAGAATCCGCCGTTCTCTCCCGTTCAAGATGCAGTTTATATACAGATTAGACCACTCTGCTGTTTTCTTTAATTCCTTGTTCATCTTAATGCCTTGTTCCACTAAAGGTTTATCACCTGGGGGAAACAATGAACACAAAACCATGCAATGAATAAAAGCACTGTATTTGTCAGTACAATGTTATTGCTAGTGATGTAGGAACGGAAGTGATTTTTGTCACTGTCAATAAAACCATGAAAAATGTCCAGAAATCAGCTCTGAAATTAAACTTAGTTATGAGCCTTTTTTGTTGTTGTTATATTTGTCCAGATTAATGTAGATTAAGTGGAAGCAGACTTTTAAATGGACAAGAAATTAAAGAAAGAGTGGTCTTTTCTTTAATGTATTGTATATAGTATAAAAGTTCTGCACCAAATTCAAGGAAAAGTCTCATCACCTCATGTGACCATTCAATGAAACGTTGTGTGGGAAGGAGTGACTCAGTGCACTTTGTGTTGCTTGTTACGGACCACCATGGTACACCTGTACTGGTTTCTAACACAGGGTGTCAGCGTAATTACATTCTTTCTTCCTCCTCACATCACTCACCCAATACTGAGGTCAGATTCCCCACCCTCCTTAGATGCTCTGTCTTTCAAAACTATCCTGCCTTTTGTATCGTTATTTCCAGTAGGTGACGTTGACAGCTGTTTGAAGAGAGCTAAATGTGGACCTAATGAGCACGATGGTCGACCTTCTGAATGGGCAACTGCAGCGGTAAGCCAGAAAGGAAGACCTCTACCGCAGGCTCCAGCAGAACACCAGCCCTTTTTTAACCGCCTCTACAAGACAGTGGCCTGGAAATTGGTTTCTGCAGGCGGTGTAGGACCAAACATGGATCATTTTGAGATACTCCGTAGCTGCATCGAGTCGTGTAAAGAGACCTTGACCTGCGTGTTTGTGCCGCTAAAGGAGATTACAGGTCTCCCTGCAGGTCGCACGCAGAAAGAAGGACACGTATGCGAAATACGCTGTCAGTCCGTGTACATGGGCACAGGATATGGACGAGACGAAACTGCCTCCAGAGCCATGGCTTCCAAAGAAGCCCTAAAAGTCTTTCAGGGGAGAAAAGTAACAGTAAAAATTTGTAAACGGAAGTACAACGGGAAGGAGGTGGAGGATTTGATGTTGTTGGATGAACAGCCTCGAAGTCAGGGCTTTCCTCCAGCACTCAGCTACCCTTTTTAGGCCGGGCAGCTGAGTGGCACGGAGAAGGTGATTCTTTTTTTTAAAAGATGTCAAACTGTGATGCTTTCCCTGTTGTATTCTCAGAAACAAATGGGGCATTTATTAAAAATTCAGCTGCTGACTGAATATTTTCAGGATCACGTGGTTACGATCGGCATTCGTGTCACAGCGCGACAAAAACAGCGCAACAAAAAACTTTAAACTTATGCTGTACTGACCACATTCCCACATTCTCTGGTTTTGAAGACCACTGTGTCGTTGAATAACTGAAAACACGTGCCATCGCCCGGAGGTTAATAAACCACTGAAAACATTGGCTCAGCTGCCAGTTTTGAGTTTGTCAAAAGTGAAGGTTAAATATTCATACATACCACAATATTGTTTGACTGCTGCCTTATGTTTTGGGTAAATTGTCTACGGTGATTTTTATTTTTTTTTGCACTCGTCATTTCACAAGTTGGTCTGTTGACGTGCATACAGTTTTATTGATTTATTGAGAAAATATCCATTTTTGGCAATTTTGTTTGGAGTTTTTTGTTTTGTCTGATATATATATATATCTATATATATATATATATATCAAACTAATGTGAGGTGAATCAGGGTCAGACTAAACCTACAGGATTTTGATAGGGTTTAACTAAAGGAACATAGTTGGATATCTAACCAATAGACTTTGAAATGTCAAGCCACATAATTTGCTTTTAAGAGTTTAGTTTCTGTAATTTCCATCTGTCATTGTTAGATGTCAATCTTAGTTCCTGATATGATTTTTTTCTTGCACATTTCTTTAATTAAGACACATTAAGGTTGCGTGGTACTGTCATTGTTATAAAAGACCATTCAGTTATTGGACCCAGCAAAAAAGCCATTTTGAAAACTGCTACAGTCTGTTCAATGAATTACTTCTTGCAGCTGTTTGATAAACGGCTGTGTTGCTAAACTAGAGCAACAAAATAATTTCCAATCGAAACCTGTGTTTATGTTGTACGTGCAGACTAATCAATGTTCATGCCCGTTGCAGTTTGCCTTTATATTGAGCTTTTCTTGTCAAAGTTCTACGAAAAAAACGAGTATACTTTTTCAAATGTCAGGGACTCAAATATTCATTTGAATCTAATGTGTGGGAGAAAAGTTCTTGTGTAATTTTCCATTTGTGTTTCAGGTGTAGTTGAACAGAATTGCATATTGAGAAGAAGAAACACTGCTCTGCCACTGTATCCTTGTTCCTGTTTGTTATAACTTTTTGGAAATAAACATAATTTAAGCAGGCAGATAAAGTTGGTGGTTTCTACTAAAGAAGTTGATATAAACATATATTTGCATATACTGTATATTCAGGCTTTGGTATATATATTCAGACTCTTCACATATATATTCAGACTTTCTGTATATATAGGATGTTCAGACCTTTTGTATATACTGTATATACAAAATGTCTATATATATATATATATATGTATATATGTATATATGTATATATTGATGCAACTCTCAGGTTTAAACAGTGAATGGTGTTTTTAAACATGTCAAAATCTCACCAGACACGTAAGGGGGGCCTTTATCTTCTGAGCAAAAATTGTCAAAATTTTCACCTAAATTTTTTTTTTCCCAAAATGCCTCAAAATGCAAGGTTATGGTCCAAAACAAACTGCCATGTGATTATTTTTTCCCCCACACGTAAGGGGGGAAGATAAGACGATGCTCAGAAGTCTTAGTGAAATTTTGACATGTTCAAAAATGATGCATTTTGGGTATTATTGGGAAAAAAATAACAGATGAAGGTGAATGCATAAATATATATTATTTAGAGAAATGTATATACATTTTTTAATAGTATATGTTACATATTAGGTCGGCAGTGGTGCCCTAGTGGTTAAGGAGGCAGACTTGGGTTCGCAAGGCTCCAGGTTCGATTCCACTAGCTGCCAGGTTGCCACTGTGGTGCTCTGAGCATAACACCACCCACAAAGCTTCTTGTGGGTTCACCATCCACAAAAAGTCTCACAGTAGGGAGCAGTGTGATTTGGGTTGTGCCAGCTGCACCTGCCACCGGGCAACAGACAAGCAAATGAAGAAGAATGAATAAATGTTATGTATTGTATATAATGAAATAATTTTTTAAAGAGCATCGCACCTACAGACTAAATATATTGTGTATTTCCACATTAATTAGAACATATATTTCACATGGAGTAAATATTCTGTGCAAAACGTGGATTTCCCTGCATGTCCTCTAAATGTCTGTGTAAATATCACGTTTGCAGACTAATGATGAATCTATGCAAATACCATCAGTTTGATTAGGCTGGGGCCATGGGTGTTGTTTGTTGTTCATGTAGCTCCTTCATAATTGAATCAAAATCAAATTAGAATTCTGACCTGATGGTGGTGCTAGAGGAAAAGTCAGGGGATCAATTAATTACAAAGCTTCACCATGAGCAAAACCTCAGGGTGTGAATTCTCCATCAAGCCTTCAGATTAGGGAGAGACTGGACTGATGGCCGTGTGCTGATATTTGTTGTTGTCATGCAACCATGGAGATGTTTCAGTAGATGTTTGACCTGTCGTTGCTTTTCTTACTATTTCCAGATATTTTATTGGGTTTAAAGCATTTGTAGAATTAAAATGTGTGTGTTTTTCTACTCAGAGGTAGCGACATATTCTTTTTAAAATAATTTCCCTGCAATATACTGTGTGTGACTTACATCATTTCCAGTGGAGATGGCTGTGTGTCCTCTCTGTTTGGATGTCACTGTCTCCACCCAACAGTGAAATATGTATGATCAAAACAGCTTTTCCTGGAAATAACAGGACCGGTGAAAGCATAAAGTGCAATCATGCCTTAGATCCAAGTTGAGCTCCCAGACACACACACACACACACAGTTAAAGAGGGTGAAGCCAGACCCTGCTAAGTGAACACTTGTCGTACTCCTGTATTATTGATGAGTGCAGACTGGAGGGCTCGCTGGGTGGTGTTCAAACAGTGTTGTAGAAAAATGGAGGGACAGGTAAACACAACTGATCCCTAAAGTCAAAAAGCACAACAATGAGAAGAAGACAATGACCTGAGAGTCATTAGAGACGTGGACTCATCACTGGTTCATTCAGCCATAGTTTCCATTATTTTAGTTTGTGGAAAACAAATTTATAAAATGTAAAAAAAATACAATATGTTCTTCTTCTTCTCCTTTCGGCTTATCCTGTTTTTCAGGGGTTGCAACAACTGAGTCTACAATTTCCATCTCACCCTGTCCTCCACATCCTCAACTCCAATTTCCACCACCTCCATGTCCTCCCTCACCGCATCCATAAATCTCCTCTTTTGCCTTCCTCTTCGTCTCTTACCTGGTAGCTCCATGTCTAGACCTTCCTAGCTGTCTCCCTAATGACTCTAGCTGTGGTCTCCCAATTCCCCACCACAGCCCAGAATTGCTTTGACTTCTTTTCCAAAGTCATCACAACATTCCTCTTTCCTTAACTTCCACCACTTGATCTTCTGCTCTGTCTTCACTTTCTTCCTTCTTCTCACCTCCATTGTCAGCTTGTACACTACCATCCTATGTTGTTTGGCTACACTCTCACCTGCCACCACCTTACAGTCACTAATCTCCGGTAGATTACCTCTTCTACAGAGAATATAATCTACCTGAGTGGACCTGCCTCCACTCTTCTATGTCACCCGGTGTTCCTCTCTCTTTTGAAAATAGGTGTTAACCACGGCCATTTCCATTCTTTTTGCAAAATCCACCACTGCCTGTCCTTCCAAATTTCTATCCCTAACTCCAAACTGGCCCATCACTTCTTCATCCCCTCTGTTTCCTTCTCCTACATGGCCATTGAAGTCTGCTCCAATCACCACTCTCTCTCCCCTGGGGATGCTCTCTACAACCAAATCCAGTTCATTCCAAAACTTCTCCTTCTCTGCTAACTCACAGCCTACCTGTGGAGCATAACCACTGACAACATTCAACATCACTCCTTCCATTCTCTATATATCTTATAAATCTCTTAAACCCTCCCCCAATATTTCTAGCCCTGCTGCCCTTCCACCTGGTCTCTTGCACACACAACACATCCACTCTTCTTCTCTCCATCATGTCAGCTAGCTCCCTACCTTTCCCTGTCCCTACATTCAGGGTTCCCACTTTCAGACCAACACTTCTAACCTTCCTTTTTTCCCTCTTTGTCTTAATCAATCTTCCTCCTCTTCTTCTTCTTTGTCTTCGACCAATAGTAGTCCAATTTCCAGCAGTACCCTGTAGGTTAACAGCACTGTTGACGGTCATTGTTAACCCGGGCCCCGACCGATCCGGTATGGAAATCATTTTGTTGTCTCGCATATTAGATTTGGCAAAATGTTTTTACACCGGATGCCCTTCCTGACTCAACCCTCGCCATTTATACGGGCTTGGGACCAGCACTAAAAAACACTGGCTTGTGCTCCCTAGTGGCTGGGTTAAAAAATACAATATGTTCACCTTGTTTATACACGTGGTAAATATATGGTATATTATTGTATTCTTACACACACACACACACACACACACACATCTCTTTTGTTAGTCCAGTTTTAGGAAAATAAAATTGTATATATTAAAATTGTTATGGATGCTACAGAGATGTGTCTTAACACTTTTTAATTATTAAATCAGACCCTCTGTCTGTCACAGAATTGTATTAGAATTATAACCCATTCTGGTGTCATTTCATTAGAGGAGAAAAAGCCAGCATCTGTGTTACTATGGGCGAGGATTAGCTTCCGTGGCTTTAAGGATTTGCTGTTATGAAAAAAAATTATATTTTCAAAACAGCGAGGATTGAGATGAAGCCGTTCATCTCCGAATCTTCTCCTTTCAGCTTGTCCCTTTTGCAAGTGTTGCCAGATTGAATCATCCTTTTCCATCACCCTGTCCTCTGTATCTTCTACTCTGACTCCAACTACCTCCATGTCCTCCCTCCCTGCATCAATCAATCTCCTCTTTGTCTCCTACCTGCTAGCTCCATCTCCAGGATCATTCTTCTACCAATGTATCCACCGTCCTTTCTCTGAACATGTCCAAACCATCTCAATCTGTCTTCCCCAGCTTTTTCTCCAAACCTTCTGTCCTTGTCACTCCATTTCCAAATGGTTTCATTTAAATCTAATCTAATTTTGGTGGCCAAAGAGAAACACTGAAGGTAGAAATATCTCATCTACTACAAGTATATTGTTGGTAAACTGAGGAAAAACATCTTAAAATAGAACAAGGTTTGTTGTTTAAATAACCATTAACCATGTGTTATTAATAAAAGCAAATCAAAAGACTGTTGATATCCATCCTCTCAGATAAATGAATCTCATTCTGTTTTGTTGTGGACTTAGAATACTTCAATGAAAGGTTCTCACTCTCTGTCTGTGCCCCGGAGGTTCAATTACTTTGAGATTGGTTCCATCAGACCTGTGATGTCACTGGAGAGTCGTACATGTCTTGAATTTGGATTTTTTTTTTTCTACATCTTGGACAGGAACATCTATTTTAAGCCTTTAACCGCTTTAAAAATGTGTCGTACGCAGGTCGTCATAACCACCTTGTCATTAGGCAGGTGAACTGAAATGTAAATTAACTCTGTACGTACTTGCAATTACTTTTGTCAGGTGTGAACAATGGCAGTAATACTGTACAATACAGACAATACATTGGAGAAAAATCTAGGGAAGCCAGATTGAGATGGTTTGGACATGTTCAGAGGAGGGACAGTGGATACATTGGTAGGAG
>JAFBJS010003332.1:177358-238349 GCA_016785265.1 Paraplagusia blochii | reverse complement strand
GAAGAATGATCCTGGAGATGGAGCTACCAGGTAGGAGACAAAGAGGAGATTGATGGATGCATTGAGGGAGGACATGGAGGTAGTTAGAGTCAGAGTAGAAGATACAGAGCTCTGATAATCAACCTGCCTGTTGAGTTAACAAAACAATAGTTATTTTAATGCAGTAGACATACCTAGATATTTGTCCTACACCTGGACATAGATGCTCATGTTTTTCAGTTTGACGTCACTCAGACTGTGACTCCATCTCCACTCATCCCCTCATGGTTACAGATTCTATTCAAAGCCCCCACACTGCTTTGGTTCCCCCCGCCCTCGATTTTCACCCATGGCCCTGACAAACCACGTCTGTTTCTCCCACTGATCATATTATCAACGTCATTGTCCAAATAAAAATAACCAAAGCGTGCACGTTACATAACCTTCACCAAGCACTCTGTGCTGCAGGATAAGCAGAAAGAACATACAGCCAGTACACTGCTTTACAAAAACATGATCTGATGTTTATTGTTGTTGTTGTCGTCAATGTGAGTCTTACACAAAACATCGGTGAATGAAATATGACATTTGAACAGAGAGAATTGACTGAACATGAGCTGAATTCCAGGCATGGATCAGGATCTGGAGCCTGGTGTGTTTACTGTACATTATGATTATTATGTTCTACCACAAGGGCCAACTGGTTTGATCAACCATCATGATACCATCACAGAAATATTAGCTACAGTTGTTTTTTTTGTTTGTTTTTTTTACAGTGATATAGATTTGTACTTAACCTGATAGAAAAATATGACAATAACTCTAAAAGAAATTCAGTGACAGTTCTTTTCCTTTCTCCATTCTGTCTAATCCTTGCTCATAAGCACTTCAGCAGGAAGAAATTGCAGAAGGCCCCCCGGGGACAGTCGCACATCTTGCCGATGCGAGCGCCTTTTCTGACGGCGCACTGCTCTCCAACATCACACTGTGGGAAATCCGGAGAGAGAGACAGAAAAAGAGAGAGAGTAAACGGATGGATTCACACCCTCCACCTGCTACAACAGAACACATCCATGCAACCGCTTCAAATACTGCACAGAACTGTATACGTCCTTACCAACGGGACTTGTCCAAATTTCTTTTCCCACAGAGGCAGGCGCTTAGTCTGCAGCTTTTCCAGGACTTCTTGAAGAGCTCCGAGCTGCACAGGCAGGAAAAAAACCCCGGCAAAGTGCAGGTTAATTCAATTTGAACATTTTCTTACATTCTTGAAGCTCCTTGAGTTAGAGCCAAATGTGAAGATGCACCAGAGAAACTTCATGTTATTCCTTACCAGTTCTCTCTCATTGGTCAGGTTCGGACCTTTAGGGTAGAAGTCTCTGAGAGCTCTGGGGCTCAGCTCCTCCTCGGACTCGGAGTCCATGCCCTGGAATCCACTGGCGGTGGAGAGGAACAGCAGTGCGCACAGGAGCGCACCGCCGATCAGCTTGGAGCTCCGCATGATCATGACGCGCGGCAGCATGTGGACGTCGTCCTGTCCTGGGCTTGTGTGTGTTTCCTCCGCCTTAAAGCCCTTTTTATCTGACTCCTTCCATCTGCTTTGCCCCACCTTATGCTTTGATCCCACCCCGCCCCCCTTTGTCATGCGTAACAGGCGCCTTGGGTGAGTCATCCCGTAAAAGTTGCTGGGCAAACTGTCTCCAAAAGTAAACACCGACTGCAGCCGCATGCAGCTGCAGGGGGCGTTACTGAGGAAGAGGTGGATGAAGTTTTCATAAGCATGGAAAATAAACACGGGATCGTTTCCACACATTCGTCTTTCACTGTCAACGATTCATTTTCATTAGTAATTAAGACTTTAATCACTGTTTGAATTCTAATACAGACCCAGGTCTGAAAATCATGGCTTTTGGTGCAGACGCAGCTGCTTCCACAGTTGGTGACGCACGACATTTAACAGCAAACAGCTCCAACATTAAACATCCTTGACATTTCTAAGAAGTTATTCAGGAGTTATAAGTCAAGTGTGCTGTGATAAAGACAAATAAGCTGTAGAATTGTGAATATGAAAAAACTTCTTCTTCAGCTTGTCTCTTTCTCAGGGGTTGCCACAGCCAATCAACAATTTCTATCTCCCCCTGTTCTCTGTATCTTCTACTCTGACTCCAACTACCTCCAAAGTGCTACTACCTCAGGGAGTAGTGACCCTGGATGATGACATGCTCAGTGCACCTCATTGGTAACTTGGCAACTGGTGGATTCAAACCTGAAACCCTCCAGGTCCAAGTCCCAATGCCTTAACCACTAGGCCACCACTGCCTAATACAATTTTTATTTGGGTTTATTACTATCAAAAGATATCAATTTATTCATATTAAACAACTGTGGAGCAGCATCTTGATGCATTTTATGTTTTTTTATTATTATTATTAAGAAACGTGGTTTGTTGATCTGTTTTTGTCTCGACAAGATGTTTGGTTGAACTTCAGGTCCTCTACTGGTGACAGGAGTGATTACACTTATCAATGTTTTGGCGGGCAATGTTGCAATAAGGCATTTCAGACACCATATCTGTCAAGTAAGCGTACACTGTGTGATTTATTTCAAATTGTGGCAGAAATATGCTGCTTACACTTTACCAGTGGATAATAGCATCTGCCCGAATGTATTGTAATGTAATATAATATATGTCATGTAAATAAAGACAAGGATGATGATTTATTTTAGAAAAAAAACTTTATTGACAGTTGTGATGGATGTAAAAATAAACAAGAACACTGTCCAATGAGGGAGGACTAGGAGGAATGAGAAGATGGGAGATGCTTGGATGCTCACAATTGCACTCTGGAACTCGATGAGAATAATGTTCAGCAAATAAAAGTTAATTCCCTGACAATTTGTGTCTTGCTGTGAACAGTCACGGGAAAGAAAAGATGACGTCCAAGAAATGTCTGGACAGACAGGATCAGTCTGGTCTGTCAGCTCTGGCACGTTGTCCCGTGTTGTTTTTCTGTTTTCTCCTCTATGTCTATGTCCGTGCATGTGCAGTGTGTGTGGAGGAGGAGGAAATCCTGGGCAAATTGGCAGGATTTCCAACTTGTTTGTTTTTCACACAAATGATCTCAAGATGGTCAGGAGGCAATTATTAGGGGATAACCGCTTGTCATAACCCTGTGTACATGGCACGACTTGAGTTGAGTTGACAATCGGGACGAAAAACCTTGTGAAAAAAATTGCATAGTGTACACGGGTCCTTAGGATGATGATGCCACTTGGTCTCTCCTTCTTGGACTAATGGGACTGTCTCCGTCTGTCTCTGCAACATAAATTGACTCTTGTAGTAAAGTCCCCTGAGTGTCGGGAGTCTACTGTGTTTTTGTAGATGGATCAATATAAGTCTTTTCTGAGAAGTATTCATGTCTCTCCATGGTCTCACCATTGTAGACAGAGCCTAACTTAAGCCTTTTTTGACACTCCATGTGGACCATTCAGCCGTAAGCAGCATTCTCACTCTTCTGTTTGATTCGTCCTCCTCGGCCTCATCGATCACCTGTTTAAGACCTGACTCTTCTACTCACAGTGCAGACAATGGAGGAGGACGGAGGAACAGGAAGCTTTGAGCCTGTGGTAGAGGCTGCATGAGTCACACTTCTCTCCTCCACATTTAATGACTGAGATTCCATTTTAACATTTCATTCACAACAATCTGCCTTTTTGTTTCATTCACATTTGCTGGTTTGTTTTTTTTCCTCTGTCTCTGACAGTCCTCTGGGGACATCTGAATATTCCGGTGAAGGCAGTTCATGGTTCTTCTGTGTTTGTGTGAGATGTGATGTGATTCAGGCTGATCATGGATCTTATCTACTGGTTCTTATCTACTCAGCTGTTTCAACTGTTTCTTATGCAGTTCCCTTCGATTCAATAGTCGCAGACTTTTATTCCTTTTGACAGAATGTAGTGGTCATTTCTGTACACTTTGAGGTTCTGACCGTTAAAAAATTTTTTTTGTCACACACTCTAACTTAAGCTTATTAATAGACATTGCATTGAGAGTTTTTTTCAGTCTTTTTCTAAAACTATCTAGTCATTCACCGCTCCCTACTCCCTCTATACTATAGATAATTATATACCGTGTACTGTATAGTGCACTGTTGACTGGTCAAATGAAGAACAGATATACACACTGTTTTACTTACTTTGATTCTTTAATTACTGTCTTGCAATTAAACATAGTGAGTGACAGATGCTCCTCCTCTACCGTTACTTCATCATGACTCCAATGGGAATGAGGGAATATTGTTTGAATGGAGGCCATCAATCTCATCTCCTACCTGGAGAGGGTAGGAGATGAGGGTCATTTGTCTACTGTCCCTCCTCTGAACATGTCCAAACCATCTCAATCTGTCTTCTCCAGCTTTTTCTCCAAACCTTCCTGTCTGTGTTGTCCCTCCAATCACCTCATTTCTGATCCTGTCCATCCTTGTCTCTCCTAAAGAGAATCTCAGCATCTTCAACTCCACTGAAGGATTGTTTTTTTAACAAAATAAAACCACTGCAGCCTAGTAGAATTGAACTACAGATCATATAGTGCATTATGTAGAGTGTAGGGTTACCATGGTTAACCATGGAGTCTTTTAATGATGTTACACATGTTTCCCCATCAAGTCAAATAAGTGCTCATCAATTAAACCATGGATCAATATATTGCTGAGTGACTAACTCACATGCACAACAGCCCTGATATAAATGACTGAGGTCACTGGTCACTGCTGTGTAGAAAACCACAATTCTTTCATTGCCTCATGTTGTTGAGTTAACAGATGATGACGCTCTTAGTTCAGTTCTCTTTCTGTGTTCGCTTGGTTTCCTTTCCACTGACTGTAGCAGCTTATGACTGTCATTATTTTCATGCTCAGCAAACCCTGCAGTGATCCCATGGGTTTTAGATGAAAACATCCACATTTGTTTGCTTTTGCTTTTGGAGTCAAGTTGCAGCAATGTTGCAAAATGCACTTGTGGTTTTCTTTCGTTTGATTTGTGCTCGTACTTGTTTCAATCAAATTCACTTTTCTTGTGTCTCACGTTAAGTCTTCCTCCTTCATCTACCTGTCTGTCTCCTGCGTTTCTCTCCACTGTAAGGACATCTTCTCACCTGCTGCCTGTCGACTTCCTCCACATCTGTGTAAATACTTGTTGCTCTCTGCACTTTCCTGTCATTTCTACTTTTTAGTTGTGAATCTGTCACAGAACCTCTGATGACTCTAACTTGTTTTTTGACAACATTTTTCCATCCTTGATTTAATCCAGCAGCGGTGGCCAAGTTTTAAGGAAGCAAACTTGGCTGCACAAGGTTTCAGGTTCAAATCGACCAGAGGCGGGTTGCCATTGAGGTGCTCTGAGTATATCCCTATCCCGACCAATATAACTTCCAGTGGACTTAACCCCCACAGAAAGGTTCACTGAATGGTGCAGTGTGCTTTGGGTGGCAGTTGTGGAGACTGCTGCGCCTGCAACCTGCAAACAGATGAAGATGAATGAATGATTTGGTCTCATTTTATTTCTACGATTATATGATACTTTTATTCGTACTTTATGCAAACGTTCATTGAATTCACTCATAAGTTTTTTGAGTTTCCTGCCTACAATCTTCCAATAGCGTTCAATCCCAGTATGTGTGCAAAGAAAGGTTAAAAATGTCACCATCTCATTCTATTCATAACAGCTTTATTACAAAACTATTAAAACTTTGACTAACCTACTGCATTTCCACTTTATTTGCCAAATTTAGCACCAACCTCCTCTACTGCTGGGATTGTTTCCTGTGAAAAGACCAAGGAGTGGGTTGCGGGTGAATTAATGGTAAGAGGAGAGAAGAGGGGATCACAGATGGAGAGAAAAACAGACTAGTAGAGCAGAAATTCTTCTGCAGAGCGCTGACTTTAATTGATCACATTTCTACAGCTGTCACTGAGCTGTCTCGTTAGCAGATGCTTCCTTTCCGGAAAAATAATACGTATGCAGGTTTGCAGAGATGGTAAAGGAGAAAATAGGTTGCCATGTGGGCACTGTGTCAAACCCAATTCCTTTTTGGTTCTCTCAACTGTTGTCACCGACACGTACACAACTCTATGGTGGAATCAGACTGGCAAATATTGTAGCAGTCAACTACTACTACTGAAGTAAGAAGTACAGTGATCAAGAACTAATACCAGCTCTGAGTAATAACTAAGAGACGTGTCTTTGGTTCACCACCTTTCTGTACGATACAAATCCCTGGTTAATGAGCGTCATTACTGTACTATTGTCGGCCATGCACAGCATAAAATTATCATTTGAAACCGTGGACCGGCTACGGGGCTTTGAACCCACCAGCTGCTGTCACAACCAATCTTACGGCTGAATGAGTCATCATTGCAACTGCTGTATCTGTAGAAGCTTTTATGTGTTGTTTCTCATTTTTTCATCAGGGAACATGCACTTTTACTTTATCACATTAATCCATCAAACCCAAATCACACTGCACCGCACCAGCCCCTCATGCATGACCTTCCTGCAGGAGGTGAGTCCACTGGGAGAAGCCAACTGCCCTAGCTGGGATTTCATTTTGCCCCAGAGGTGAAGCCTGCAGTTCCCCACTGGTGACACAGACGTTGACTCTGGGTTAAAGTGCCACAAAGTTAGTTGAGGTCCAGGCAACTAGAACTAATTCTCTAGAAAACATTTCCCTTTTCATCCAAGAGGATTCTTGAGTTCCAGAAATACTGGAGACACATTTTCTAGACAAAATACAAGTCCAGTTGCTTAACCAAACTCTTCAACCCTGACCATGGTTGAAGGTTAGAGAGTTCCTCAACCCTCAACCATGACCTCGATGATGAAGAATCTCCATAGAAAAGAAGGTGGAAGTTCTTAACTGAGGAGAGACAGAGAGAATCCAAGGAACTTTGGTCAAGGAAGTAAAAAAAAAAACAACCAAGCACAATTCTGTGTAGATTCTCAGTCATCCAGGTAATTCAATCCAAAATTAGTTACTTCGAGAGCAACTGGACATAGTAGGTTTCTTGAAGATGTTTCACCTCTCATCCAAGAGAACTGTAGAAGCCTCTTGGATGAGAGGTGAAACATCTTCAAGAAACCTACTAGGTCCAGTTGCTCTCGAAGAAACTAATTTTGAACCAAGCACAGTGACAACCAAACTACTGCACGCTTGTTAATACGGTTTACATTGAACAAGATGTTGATGTAATTTATCGGAGAAGGGTTAGTGGTCCGTGGTGTCCAAGCCGTTAAGGAACTAGACATGGGTCTGGAGGGTTGCAGGTTCAAGAACATCAGCTGCCAGATGACCACTGAAGTGCTTTGAGCATGGCATTGTCAACACTTACTGCGCAATCAAAGCTGTCCAGTGTTCACTGTTCACAGGGATGTGGATCACAGTGATGAGGACTTGAGTTTCCTTCCTTCCTAATAGATAACCACAGGTATAACTGTGATTGTGCCGATCAGTGATGGAGCAGCAGGATTTTCCTCTTCCTTGTTAACCTCGTTACCTTGGCTTCCTGTGTGAGATTGTGCCTGCTGTGATTTTTGTTCTCTCTTTGACCCATGTTTTCGTTATTTTTCTCACCTGTGATATTGTGTCCCACCTATGCTCCTTCCACTGGTCTCTAATGTTGACACCACCCGAACAGTAGTATTTTAGCCACTTGTTTTTCATCATATATTTCATGAGCTAATGGATTTGATTCGCACATTTAAATCCTAGAGTAAAGCAAACACAGAGACGCTCTCTCCACTGGTTCCATGTGTTATTTCTGTAGAGTCCGCTAACTCTGAAGACTCCTTCCAAGAGTCGATTAGTGGCACCTCCAGGTGTGATGAGGTGTGTTTATCCCAGCAGGAGGCTGATCCTCTGCACCCACTGTTCACACACTGGCCATAGTGAAAACACAGACACTAATTAATCAAAGGCCTGACAGGAAGGAGCAGATCAGTCCCTGTAACAGCAGCTCATCATTAGACCTGAACGAACAACATGAGTATGAACAGAATTTTGCAGCAGAGGATAAATGTCAGCTCAAATTTAGAACCACTGTAACTGTGTCCTGTCAGAGTGGAACCCAGCTGATTTACACAGTTAATATTCTATTTTTATTCATCCGCACAAAATCAACACCATTATGTAAAACCCTTCCCGTTGCCATTAAAACATAATCCTTAAGGCTGTGGACATGAATCCAAGAGTCTGCCTCCAGCTGTCAGCAAAGCAGAGATATGACAAACACACCTGGATTTAATTAATATTTAATCTTTCATGAACAGAAAGGAAAGTGCATTAAACAAATTAAATATCAAAGACATTCCACTGAATAACATTGTCCACCAGAGCATCATTCCCTGTTTTCTTCCTCTGAACCCTCAGGATGAAGACTCAGCTCCGGCTTCACTGGATCGGTAAATAACATATACTTGGACAAGTTCACTCTGTCAGCTCAACATGCTTCAGACGAGCTCTGTGCGTCACCCAGAGGTAATTAGGGGTTTAGGGTTCGGGACCTTTATGCTTCTGTCTGCCTACACGGCTAACATTTGTCCTTAAATGATGCACACTGTTCTCTGAAGTCTAATTGCAGAGGGGGTGATGAAGCCAGTGACAGTTTTTTTTTTTGCGTCAATGATATGAATCCCTCCTCATCTGGGCTGCATGTGTGTGTCCTCTCTGAACATGCAGGGACTCCAGTAGTGGCAGTGTCTTTGTAAGGAGCACTTCAAAAATAATTCAAAAGGACAACTCAGCCTTGAGCTTCACTTCAATGGTTGACTGGGAAATTTCTTAGGATTCTCCTTATTAAGAATCTGAGCCTGTCCTTTAAATGAGGTACTACTGTTGTAAAATTATCAAGCTTGAACTTTAATTTTTCAGCTTTTTCAGTCCTAGGACGCAGACAACTATGATGACACGAACATTAAGAAAGCATTTTTTGCCATAACTGGAGTAATTACATTTAAGTGAACTGCAGGATGTAAAAAAGTGTTTGTGCAAAGACGGAAGGAAGGAAAGAAAAATCCCTGTCGTTGTGATACACAAGGAAATGTCCATCCATCCATTTTCACCCGCTTGTCCATTGCGGGGTTGCGAGGCAGCAGTCTCCACAACTGCCACCCGAATCACATTGCACCACACCTTTCCCCTCTGCAGGTGGTGAGCCCATTGGATTGGTGACCACTGCATTTATCCCATCACCAAAGTGAACAGTGGGCAGCAGTGAGTGGGGGCGGTGCACCTCAGTGGTCTCGTGGCAGCTGCTGGCCTTCCTGTGGGTGGTGTGCTATGCTCAGGGGAAGGAAGGAAAAAAGGAAGGAAAGCAAACTTTTTGTCATTGTGATCCACACCACTGCACACAACGCCGTGCTCAGTGGTTACTTGGCAGTTGATGGATTCGAACCTGGAATCCTCCAGACCCTAGTCCAGGTCTAGGCCACCACTGCCCACCAGAGAACCTCAGCAGCAATCTGGCAGCTGATAGCTTTAAACCTGAAGCCTTGTGGACCCTGGTTCCTCTTTCTTAACGTTCCGACCACCACGGCCACCCTGATATCACGTCATTGAATAGAATGGAGTTTTCTTTTATTGTCATTGTACAGTGAGGGGTTGGTGCGCGCGGGGGCATTGGAATTGAGGCATCTAATATCTTATAAAGCATGTAACTGCATTTCAGCTTCATTGGTCAAATTGTGCGGCAATTATTTTCATTTTATTATCAGAAAATAACAAGCCTGTTGTTCAATGAGTGAAGTGTGCTGCTCATTCTTGTTGTTGTGAAGTATTGGATGCTGTTGTTAAAAAAGCTAAAGCAGAGAATGAGAGGCAGTTGCAGCCTAATAACACACCACTCTCCAATCAATGGAAGCAATCAACACGGGCCAAATGAGTTTGTTTAGTTAGTGCCACTGGAAAACACTTCTCCCTCCTGGAATTCTGTAACAGCTGTTCACCCATCAGGTCTTAAAGAAAAGGCAGCAGGATAGAAATAGTTATTATGGCCTAATTCAGCAGGAAAGGCTTCCATACAAATGACTCAATATTGATTGATCATGTCTGTGTAGGTTATCAGTCAACCAGGTCATTTCATACTTGGTTACAATGAAACTGTAGTCTGATTGTCAGGGATGGAGTTTTTTCTGGGAAATGAGTTCAGAACAACATCCACCTCCTCTAGTGAGAGGAAGTTTTCTCCAAAATGACATTGATCAGTGCTTCCCAATCTTTTTCTGTTGCGCCCCCCCCCAGCAAGAAGAAAACAATTCGCAAAAGACAAAACAATTTGTCTATAAAATAGTTCTAGCTACACCTCTGCATAACATCGTATCCCTGTTAACATAAAAAAACAAAATAAAGAGATATAGTTCAACTTACAAGGATGTGCAATTACACTTTATTGTAGTACGGTGGAAAAAAAAGCATGTTCCCCAGGGTCACACGCGGCCCCCTCAGCATCGCAACGTGCCCCCCCAGGGGGGCCCGCACCACACTTTGAAAACCCCTGACATAGATGACACTGATGCTACTCCCCGTTCATACTTTCAGAGTTGTGACTGTGCATCCATCTCACCTGGAGTAGGGTGTGGACCATCAGACATCTAACCCCACCTCCCTCCCCTTAGTTTTATGTTTTCTTCATCAACCTCCACAGGTATTCAAAAATCCTACTATGTCTGGTTGCCCTAAACGTGACTCATTTTGGGTGATTAACCGTGATTAATCACAATTAATTAGCGATATAGTGTAATTAATAGCAGACAAAATTAATTAAAATAATAAGATGAATGAAGGGTTTAAGTAAGAGATGCTGTTTCATTCATTCATTCATCTTCATCTGCTTATCTATTACCATGTTGCGGGGGTCTCCACAACTGCCACCCAAATCAGATGTGTATAAGAGACAGACTTCAAGCATCATTAGGACAAAAGACAAAAAAAAAAAAAAAAAAAAAAAAAAAATCTAACTCACTGATGGAGGAAAGCAAAGAGGTATCTCATGACAACGACTATGGGATCTGGATATGAAGCAATGAGCGTTTTGAGCTGAGCCGCTCTCTCCGCTTCATTCTTGATATCTGCGACAGGAAGATGAGACAGAAACGTCACCATTAAAGTCCACGCTGTAGCCGAGCAACGCTCAAACATTTCAACACCCACAAAGACGCGTTTTATTTTGGGAGCAGACGACACCCAGACTCACGAGCGTGCTCCAGGAGCTGGTTAGTGCTGTCCATGGGGAAGAGAGGATTCTCCAGACTTCTGAAGTAGAGCTTGAGGACCCCGGCCACAGAGTCCAGGTCGTAGTTGTGCAAAATAAAGAGATATAGTTCAACTTACAAGGATGTGCAATTACACTTTATTGTAGTACGGTGGAAAAAAAAGCATGTTCCCCAGGGTCACACGCGGCCCCCTCAGCATCGCAACGTGCCCCCCCAGGGGGGCCCGCACCACACTTTGAAAACCCCTGACATAGATGACACTGATGCTACTCCCCGTTCATACTTTCAGAGTTGTGACTGTGCATCCATCTCACCTGGAGTAGGGTGTGGACCATCAGACATCTAACCCCACCTCCCTCATTAGTTTTATGTTTTCTTCATCAACCTCCACAGGTATTCAAAAATCCTACAATGTCTGGTTGCCCTAAACGTGACTCATTTTGGGTGATTAACCGTGATTAATCACAATTAATTAGCGACATAGTGTAATTAATAATAGACTAAAAAATTAAAATTATAAGATGAATGAAGGGTTTAAGTATGAGATGCTGTTTCATTCATTCATTCATCTTCATCTGCTTATCTATTGCCTGGTGGCAGGTTCAGCAGTCTCCACGCCTGATGCCCAAATCACACTGCACAAACAAAAGCCTTAGATTCTGTTTTGTTTTATTTATTATGGTCACAATAAAATTAGTGCGTAAGCTTCAGGTTCAAATCCAACAGCCTCTTAGCATAGCACCACAGACAGGGTCACCGTATGGAGCAGTGTGGTTTGGGTGTCAATTATGGAGATCGCTGTCTCTGCAGCACAGAAAGACATGCGGATGAAGATGAATTAATGATTCTTATACACATTCTCATTCACTGTGTGGTAAAAGGTTCATATATTTTTCCACGGTAACATTTTCAGCCCCATAGTGAACGTCAATAAAAGTGGTTTTGAAACTAATTACTTTTCCTGGTCAATCTCGTGGACACCATTTGTCACTGTGGGATTCCCTCCAACATAATGAGTTTCTATTTGACACTGTTACTAAGACAAATGCCTCATTTACAGAAATTAGTTCAGGCCCAAAGGTCCAGGTGTAACCTGGTCACTGCTGTTGACTGATTAACCAGAGTCCAGTTAGTGACTTCAAGGCTTTGGAAAGAAAGAAAAGAGGGAGAAAAACTGTTTTATTTAATGACACTCAGACTCAGAGCAGATAATGATTCAGAGCAGGGAGATTACCCAACACTGCAGCGTTGGATCAAAAAAGCTTTTTAGAAAATGTCAGAATAGTGATTGTTGTCGCGTCCTGTGATAATAGTCACAGCTCTCGTCCTGCCTTCCTAATCCTCCATGTTGAACAGTACATTTGTGAGAACTCCCACACCTGTCCATCATTTCCCATGGTGCCGTCATCGCTTTTAAACATTATTAAGTCAACCAGAAAAACAACTCTTCTGGGTCAACCTTTGCAGTGACCAATGATGTTGGTATTTTACAAGAATGCAATTCTGAACAAACTCCCTAACAAGCTGACCTGCTGCTGACATTGTGGAATTTTCTTTATTTAACCTGTGTTTTACCATCGGGGAGTTTTCCAGCCCAGTGTTTTAGATTAGAGCCTGGCAGGGCTGCCGTCTTGCACCATGTTTTTTGGTCCAAATAATGTATATTTCTAATTTTAAAAGCTTTTATCCAAAGGAGGGAGAAAACTTTCCGCCCACAGAGACCTGATGTATAAGAGTGGTAGAAGTAGGAAGAATCTGCAGGCTGAGTGGGAGTGTGGATGGAACTGTGAAGAACACGTGTTTACTTATTCTTAAATATATTCTTATTCTTTAATAGAGAAGCAACTGGCAAAAATAAAGATGAACAAAGAACGTCTATCACCCTGCTTCTTAAACTTTTCTGCAGAAACATGTTTCCCTCCAATCAGAAACATCAAAGAACGAAATCCAATGTTCTTGTCTTCCCAATTGTCAACCTTGCACCGATCTGTTTGTTACAGATCTTGGAATACGGTTGGGAATAAGTCTGAGGCGATGATCACTGACTTAAGTCTGGTTTTATTCCACTCTTTTATTCCCTACGTGTGGCTCCATAGACAAAGCAGTGTTTGTGAGGCGGCTGTTCATGTTGCATTGCCTTTGTAATGTTATAATAAGCCCGGTAGAGACGGATATAATTTTTTTTTTTACTTTTACTGATCGTCCACAGTCATAATAAGAACACGTTTGGCCAAGTTGACTCATTCATGTTCATTCATACAGAAATCAGAACATGCACAGAACTCTGATATATTGGGTTTTGGAACCAGAGGAGGAGCCCCCTGCTGGGCCGTTTCTTGATAGGAAAGGCACAGCAGGACAAATTAATTTCAATTCCAATATTCTCTTTACTTGTGCTATTGCGTGACACCAAGTTTATGCTTTCGTTGCCCTTTGTCAAATAAAATGAGTTCTGGATCAGAAGGGATGAAAGTGGCTCCGACAAAGATGAAACTGAGTGAAAGCTGTTGTCAGCCAGTAATATTGTAAACACTGCCATCTTGTGGAAAGAAGAATAAGAGCACAATTTTTGATATACTTGATTGATAAAAACAAAAAACAAAATTGCTTACATTAACGGTAAAAAATAAGATTTTGAAAATCAGAGGAAATGCATTTGATCTTCGGATATTTGGTATTCTTTAATCCAGGCGTAAAAAGAGGCATAAAAATATTCTGTGGTCCAACAAAAGGTGGATATATGAATATATATATAATATTTCAAGTATAATTATGAAGTTATGAACAAAGATTTGATCCTTTATTAATCTCTACAGTTTAAAGAGCTCAGATTGCTCAGTTTTTAAATTTAATTTTAGGAGACTAGAAACTGATTCCTGTCTCGAGAAATACAGGTTTTTATGTGTGTTTTTCAAGAATTTTTACTGGTGACTGCAGACAGGCCAGACATTCATCTTCTACCTGTAGAACATCTAACCCTGAATGGAATAGAATAACTAACACTGTTATGATGTGAACTGGGCAGTTTTCCCCCCTCCCTTCATGATAATTGGCATTCCAATAAAAATGTCCAATAAAAAAGATTACTCCCAAAAGGTCTGCACCGATTGCAGCCCTTTTGGGAGTAATTTCATTTCACTTCTTGTTGGCTGCTCTGGTGTTGTGCCCTGGTCCACAAGCATGAAATGCGATCAGGTCAATTTAAGAATGAAAAAGAAGGAAAGGTGCCCTAAGTAACAACAGGAATATATTTTAATCTTATTGATTACCCATAATGCTGTTCATTGCCTCAGCCTTAATATTAAAAAAAAAAACTGAAGTTAGACGACCTGCCCAGAGACAAACATGACCGATCATCTTCATGAAGTCATGGAAGGTCTGAGGTGTTTGTGTTTGCATGTGTTTGTGTTTCTATGTTGTCCAGATGAGTATTAATGTCTTTGATATTGTTCTAATGTATTATTGATCTGAATGGGTGTGGAAGTGTTATCCCTGTAGAACCATGTGGTAATATTTTATGTAAACATATCTGTCAAATGTCAATGCAAACATTAGTTTTGTGTATGTATATATGTATATGTATGCATATACATGTATATGTATATGTTTGTGCAAATACATATATGTATTTATATATATATATATATAGATAGATAGATAGACGGACGGACAGACAGACAGACAGACAGACAGACAGACAGACAGACAGACAGACAGACAGACAGACAGACAGACAGACAGACAGACAGACAGACAGATAGATAGATAGATAGATAGATAGATAGATAGATAGATAGGTAGATAGATAGATAGATAAATAGATAGATAGATAATCACTAGGCCACCACTGCCTTGTAAAAATATTTAATAATTTAATCCTACATACATACTGTTATATACACACAGTTTTATAATAGTGTGACCCAGTATGGCTTAATTACCATCTGTTGTTTATTTTTGTTCTTTTATTTTTTTATTCTTTGAATAGTGAAGCTAATTTCCTGAATGTTTTACAAAGTTTGTTTTCTGATAAGCTTTGTGTTTATTATTAAATAATTACTTTGCTGCATGTAGTCTCTGCTCCACTGGTGCTGCACTCATCCCACACAACAGAAAGAGAGGATTATCACTTTAAAATTCAATTAGTTTCTACTGTAGGTAAAATGAAATAGTTCTCTGTGCTGTAGAGGTTTAGACACCAATACAATGAGTTACAGGTAACTTTAGACTCGGAATAAAACATTTGCAGAATTTATGTTAAAAAAAGCTACACTAAGTCATATCTTTATTTTATTTTGGCACATCAACCAGTTCCAGCAGAGGGACAGATCATTGGGCCTCAGTCGTCTATTGGATCAAATGGTCAGAGGTTAACAACTGACCATTCATCCAAGCATGTCCCCTGGGGTTGGGGTCTCTCCGATGGTCCTTACATTAAATAGGTTATAAATGCGGCGATGAAGCGGTAATTGCTCCATACATCTCCTCATCCCTAAGGAAACAGAAATGTGTCGTCTGCCTGGACGATGTCACAAAGAAAATCAATACCTACTCTGGAAGTTATCGGAAATGAAGTCTGGTATTTCCTAAGCGTTCTTAATTGACCTTAGGGTATTGGTTCTTAAACCTAAAGTTGATGCCGTTCACTGTATAACATGGTGCAAAACAGGACACAAACAAACAAGTAAAGTTATTGCAAACAGGGAACAGTTAAAGAGAATCACGTCAAGGAGTCTGTTTGCCAACATCAATAGACAGAGGTATTTTTAGTAGAATGGCACTGGTCAAGGCAGCAGTGGTGGCCTGATGGGACTTGGATGCCCACGGCTTAAGGTTCCATTTCACCAGCTGCCAGATTACCACTGAGGTGCTCTGAGCAAGGCTTTGTCCCCACCCACATCACCTCCAGTAGATTTACCACCAGCAGGACGGCTCACAGTGTGGTGCAGTGTGATTTGGGTGGCAGTCATGGAGACTGCTGCCCCTGAGACCTGGTAACAGATTAAAGGATGAAGATGAAGGAATAGCATTGGTAAACAAACACATGTTTTATATCAGGGGTTTTCAAAGTATGGGGCGGGCGCCCCTGGGGGGGCGCGGTGCGATGCTGAGGCGGCCGCGTGTGACCCTGGGGAACATGGTTTTTTTCCGTTGTACTACAATAAAGTGTAATTGCACATCCTTGAAAGTTGAACTATATCTAATTTTTTTTGTTTCTTTATGTTACCAAGGATACGATGTTATGCAGAGGTGTACCTAGAACTATTTTATAGACAAATGCTGTTATTTATAGTTGCGGCGAAGAGGGGGGGTGTGGGGGAGGGGGGGTGTTTTCTTCTTGCTATGGGGGGCGCAACAGAAAAAGATTGGGAAGCACTGTTTATTATATACCTGCTAAGATGCAACAATTAGGGAGTTAATCAATGTATTGATTAATTTATCAAGCATTTCTGAGACATTATGGTCTCCATAATTAGTGTTGTCTAATTATCATCATTATCATCGCCGTCTGCAAGTAGTTTTATTAAAACACGCCACGAAAAATCCACAATGACAAATGCATTTCAATATAATTTTAACAATCTCATAGTCTATGGTTAATAAGTTATGAAGTTGTTTGGAGTTGGAAAAACATAGTGAAAACAAAAAAAAAGGTGAGGTGAAGGCTGAGGCTGCTGAGGCGAGGTGAACAAATCTATGACTGAGGAAAACATGCAGCCTAGTGACACAAGGAGTGAGGAGTTTGTTCTCCTGACTGTAACTAGATCTGCAAAACAAGGCAACCATAAAAAAGAAGCAGAAAGAATGAACTTGAGCAACAACCCATGTCCTCTGAGAACAAGTATTGGACGTATTGGAATAATGAAAAATAGAAAATAAACTTCCATTTCATGAAAGATAAACAATATTCCTCCTTAACTCACCTGTGCAGTTCTTGTCTATGTCTGTTTTCTGACTCTATTTGTTTTCTGTTGATCTTGTATGTCATAGAAACCAGCAACAAAAACAACTTGAAAGGACATTTCTGTCATTGCACCAGTTGATGTGTCTGGGGATGACCAGTGTTGGCAAACGTGATGTTGTGTAAGTCAAATCACTGTGTCAGTTTCCTGACTTCACAACACTTTTTCTGCTTACTCTTACACAAAAGTAGACAAAAACTGGAAAGGAATTACATTTCCTTCAAAAATGCAGAACATAACTTTATTGCACAGAGGTGTTTCAGTCTTGAGTGATACATTTTAGTGAATGTGAGTATCCATGCATACATAAGATGTACATTTTTAACTAAATAATAAAAATTTAGGACACTTTATATCTGACTGTAGTCCTTATTACAAACTAATACACAATCATTCTTTCATTATTTTAATATAAATTTAATGGCAAAAGTGAAAGGTATCTCTTGATGTTCCTTTAACTGAAGAAAAACATTTCAATGGAATCAATTGTCAGTAACTGATATATTCCCAGCTCGGCTCAGTATGTGGTGTAGGTTGAAAAAAGTGATGTGTAGGTCATGTTCACCAGAGTGGAAAATTTAATTCTATTGAATATGTAACCTGAGACTGTTATCTCTTTTGCACCAGTCAAAAAAAAAAAGCTTCAGTCAAGCAGTTTCTACCAGTGAGGGTGCTTTTTATTTAGTATTGACTTGTTTTTATTACAGCTGAATTGCTCCAGGGCCTTATGCAAAGGCAAACATCGTTCTGCTGTTTGTCTCTTATCTTACCCTCAGAGCCAAAAGCAGCTTGAAATGAGCTCTTTACTCTTTTATGTTCCTGCGGATTAAAGCTCTGGGGGGGAAATAAAAAGTCTGTAGCTGCTGGGTGCATGCCAAGTGTCTGAAAGCATATTTCTATTATTATTGTTATTGGTATCATTGTTATTATTGTTGTTGTTTGTCATAGACCAGCGCATCTTTCCATGCTGCTTTAGATCTTTGGTCTCTAAACATACACAATACTGTATGTTTGTATATATTATTTATATACAGTATTGTGTATGTATATTAATATATATATACAGTATTGTGTATGTTTAGAATGTTTATATATATATAAATATGAATATATTCTTATACTGTTATATGTCTTACTTATCTTATTTTACATATTCTATATTCCATATAGAAGAGCATATATTCTAAACATTTCTGATGTATGTCTATAATGCATGTGCCAAGATGCATGTGAATATAAATATATGAATATATATGTCTATATACATATGTAATGAATATACATAGGCTTAGGTGACTTGTGTTTGTGTATTTGGGTGTTCATGTATAAGGATGATCAATGTACTGTATGGACATGGGATACGTGCTTTTATATATGTGTGTATATGTGCATACATATGTACATTTGGGTGAGTATATATGTGGATATATATGTACATGTTAATGTGTATATGAATATATATATATATACATTAAGATTGATTCTAATTTAAAACAATATAACTTATACAACAAATTAACAATATACTCAGTAGTAGCATCGTCATTGTCATAGTGAAAAATAATAACTATTACTATTATAACACCACACACAACAAGAATGACTACTAATCCACCTACATATTTGTATCAAGCATGTATATAATAAAAAATATATTGTAATAATAAAATGTATAAAAATAAAAAAAATATATATATACATGTCATAGGACAAGTACATAGTCTCTAGATCAAATTAGGTGTTTTGTTTACTGTTTTTATTTCTGTGTTAATTTATTTATTGTTCATTGAACTGAAAACACTGTAAGTGGTCATTGTGGTTCATTGTGGGGAGTGTGTGGTCAGTGTTATCGATAACAGAAGAGTTTGTTGTTTGTTGTGTTTTTACAGCCACCACAGCTTGAAATGTGTTCTGTTTGCTTCCAATAATGGAGCTCCCTAATTTCCTAATCTTTCTGTTTGGTCTACAAGGCTTTTGCCTCCGGTGCTGACCACAGCAGAGAACAGTGAAGTGACCACAAAAAAGTAGTAGGATATCTTTGGTGAACTGCAGCATTAAAGAAACCGAGCCAGTTCAGATTTTGTTTAAGAAGACCGTGCTGTAGATCCAATGTCAGACCAATGTTATGGTTCTACTGTTATGAACCATCATCATTAATGAACAGCCAACTGACTTACTTTTGTTATTTAGTACCGACATGGTGTCTGTCTGCAACAGTTTAACAGTTTATTAAATTATTTTCCAAAGATGAAAAACACAGGGACCTGATTGGTCACATCTCTATGTCTTAATATATAGAAGGTTTAGGTTATATACAACAATATACAACAATAAGTTATGAAGTAACTGTCCCCATAGCATGAACCTGCACAGCTAAGTCTATTTAATAACATTTATTCTTTTGACAGATGTGAACGCGCCTCTGTGACCATTAAAGCTTTTGTTTGCACACAAGCAGTGGTACCAGCTGGGCACACATTCTGTCTAACAGAGACAATGAAAAGTACAAAGTATTATTTTCTGAAAAAATACAGTCAAAATCTACTAGAAAAAAAAGTGTTTTAGTTACTTTTAAAAACAAATTAAACCTAAAAAACAGGTTTATTACCTGAATCTAAACAAGTAAAACTGGTAAACAGTAAATACCATATTTAAGATATTTTAATGAATTCCTATAACATGATATACACAAAAAAAATACAAATCAATGTGTGAACAAATGTGTTTATTCAATATTAGATTTTACATGCTAAAGAAAGACACAGGGGCATTCAGGGATACAAAACTCCATGCATATCCTACAGCCTTCTAAAGCATCGGCCGTGACACTAATCACTGAATCATGACTCAAGACACTGCAGTGAGAAGACAGCTGTGTTGTTGCCGGGTAGAGGATTTTTTCTTTATTTTAGTCCTGCAAAAATAATGTTGTGTGTCAAAACAAAAGGTAAAAGTCAGATGCACTTGAGTAGGTAAGAGTTGCAGTTGCCTCCTCTTCCACAGTCACACAGCTTCCCGATGCGTGGCCCGTACTTCATGGCACAGCGGTCTCCCATTCCACACTAGGCGAGAATGAAAGGCAACAGAAATGAGAAACGGTCTCTACTTTAAAAAACAATTACTGCTCAATTGCAACAGGTTTTCCTATGTGTGTGGCATGCACATACATACTTGAGTCGAATAAAACTTTGCAAAAGCTAGTTAGGGTCGGGCAGCAATTACTTACCCTCAGAGAAATGCTGTTGTTGGCATTATCTTATCTTTTAATTAGTGACAAGTTTTCTTCAACAACTGGTTTAATTAAAAAAAGATATACAACAAAGGCTCTACATCCAACAGCTCAGGGATAAGGTGTTTTCAGAGTTTAAGGACGTAAAGTGCAGTTACCAGTGGTATACTTCCTCTTTTGTCGAAGGAAATCCGATTATGCATCCTGCCCAGCAGAGCCTCCAATGCATCAATCTGCCCAACAAACAATTCATATACAAATTACCATCACAGTAGCCATGTGTTAATGTTCTCCCTCAGCCAGGTCAAGTAGTCAGGTAAATAAAAAGAAATCGAATGAATAACTCCAAATAATTTAATTCTGATCATAATTTAATAAGTCATTTACAAGTCATTATTATAGTTTAACGGTAAAATCCATATGTTACAAACTAAGAGGCAACCGGTTGAGACAAGATCAGACTTGATCCCGTCATATTAGAGATGAAAATGTCTGTAGATACTGACCAGGTCTCTGTCTGCGGCTGGTTCGGGTTTGTCCACAGTAAAGTCCTCAGCTGACACTTCCTGGGACGGCTGGCCGTGACACAGGACGGAGAGCAGGCCGAGGAAGAGCAGCCCCCGGAGGAACCCGGAGCTGTCCATGGTGCTGGTCCCGAAGGATACAGAAGAGGAAGAAGAGAAGGAGAACGAGAAGGAGGAAGTTTTCGGATGCAGTGAACGTGCAGTGGGTCACGGCAGGTCCACGGAGGAGTCTCCTGACAGCCGATGGACTTTCTGCTCTTATATGGTGTGGAAGCCCCGCCCGAGCGTCCGCTGCGGGACAGAGAAGAAGAGTTTGGGTCAGACGGATGGCTGCGTTAATGCCACCAGAGTTAAGAGATAAATATGGTGAGTGGATGGGTTCGTCCAGGGGCGGTGCTAGGGTCTCCTAACAAGGTGCCCCAAGGGCACGCAGCAAAACACTGTTTTTTGGCCGGGGCCCCCCTAGTGGCTGGGGACCCCAAGCAACTTGCGTGTCCTCGAGCGCCACCCCTGGGTAAGTCAAATGTAGCTTTTCTGTCATATGGCTGCTCACGTGATTCCAGCCTTGCAGGTATTTCACCTGTACAAGGTGCACCAACAGGGGTGATATTTATTGTTATTTATCATCGGTGTTTTGGTATTGGATACGATGAAGCCTAAAGAACTGTTTGGTGGTAGAATATTATTGTTTTGCAATCATTTTTTTTAAAGTTACTGTTAACGGTGATCAATCCTCATCATATCTGCCCATTCAGTGTCAGACAAGGTTGAGCTGTAGGAGCTCGTTAACTATTTATATTGTCAATTAGCTGTTTTACGACTACGGCCTCAGAGAACATGGGTTTTCCCTTTGTGGTGTTGAAGGGATATCAGGTCTGTGTGTAAAGATATTTAATGGGAATTCATTTATTTAGTACTTGAGACGAGGGACCAGTTATGTTTATATTCAATCTGTGGATAAAGTGAGCTCCAATAAGGCTAAATCAATAGTTATTATGTCATCAGGTCATAAGGAAGGAATAACGGACAGACATACAGACAAACAGACAGACAGATAGAATGATAGAGAGACGGATAGATGGACAGATTTATTGATAGATAGTTTTCTGTATGTATATATGTATATTTACAGTATACATATACATGTATATGTATATGTATATGTATGTGCAAATATATATATGTACACACATATGAAATAGATGGATAGATAGATAGATAGATAGATTTTTTTAAGATTTTGCAATAGAACTTTATTAACTTGGTACTCTTTTCTCTTCTGCCTAATTCTTAATTCGTGGGCAGCAGTCTCCATGACTGACACCCAAATCACACTGCAACATACCGTGAGCCTTTCTTCCTGCAGGGTGAGTCCACTGGAGGTGGTTGTTTGTAAGGAGCACCTCAGTGGCAACCTGGCAACTAGTGGATTTGAACCTTAAACATTCCAGGAAGAATTTTGCTTCCTTAACTGCTAGGCTACCACTTTGTAATCCTAATATCTTTCATTAAAATTCTATATATCAGGGGCGTAGCCAGAACCCATAAAATGGGTGGGCCCCGAAAAAATCAGGGTGGACCAACCCCAAAGTATTATAGCCAAGTTTGATCAGCCCTCTCATTGGATGGGGGCGGGCCAGACTGACAAGTGGCTACGCCTATGCTATATATCCTCCTGCATTAGCAAGTAATAATAAGTAAGTTCACGACTCTAAGACTTAGTGTCTTAGTCTTAGTGTTCCTTCAACAAAGCGGCAACTTTTAGTAATTAAAAATACAGGCTGTCGATGATCTTTTTTAACTAACAGTGACATGGAGATTTTTACTTTTTATTCATTATAACTTTTCAATATTTATTACACAAAGATATTCTAATTTATTTCTACTGAATAATTTAGTCAGCGATTAAGCCTCGGATGGATGGAAACAGCAGTGTCAGTAATTAGTTTAAGTCATAACCAATACTTTTTAATTCTCGGTTTTCACTCCCACCCAGAGCATTATTTTTTATTAGATATTTAATGATGTCTGGGACAAGTCTGTTTTGTACAGATAAACTCTAAATTAGAGTTTTTATATTTTGCGTCCATTGATCCTCCAGCAGAAGCCTTTTGTGCAGAGACTGATCAGCTATTAGATTCCTGGAAGTTAATGACACTAATGCAAAGATGACATCTTTGAATATTTACTTTCAGTTTGGATTGTATATTTGTTCATTATTTAGGTGGAGGCATTGAATCTGCAGTTTTCTATTAATTTTTTTCTTTTATGAGCGTGCACTTTGTGTTTTATTACAAAGGGTAAAAAAAAAAAATCTCCCTACAGAGGAACTCATACTTGAGAAATGGGATTGGCCTCTGTCTTCTCGTTAACAAAATGTAACTGATGTAAATAACATCATGATGTCATACCAAAAGCACATCTTTAACATGTATATACTGGGTATATACTGTATATATGTATATGCAATACATGTGCATGTCGGTACGTGTGTATATATATATACATATATATATACACACACAACATATATATATATGTTTATATTTATTATCAGATTATCACATTAGGATAGATAACAATATAATACCATACAAACTTAACTCAGTTGTTATAGTGACACTAGAAAATTTAATAACAATAATAATTATTTTGAGATTGCAATTACCACAAATTACATTACAATTATAATTACAATACCACACACAACAAGATTAACTTATCCATCCACTAGTAACCTACTTATCCACTATGATCCACTGTTCAAAGTTCTGTCTGTCTGTCTATTTATTTTATATATTTATTTATTTTATATGTGTGTACATATTTGACATACATGTACTGTATATCTACACATATATACATACACTAAACTAATGTTTGCATTGACATATGACAGATATGTTTAAAAAAAAATCATATGATCTGTATGTCTGACTGTCACACATCTATCCTGTCTGTCCGTCTGTCTGTCTATCTGTCTGTCTGTCTATCTGTCCATCCATCTGTATGTCTGCCTGCCTGTCTGATATTCTTCCTTATTGTCTGATGACATAATAACTCGCTCCTGTGATCAACTGTCTTCAGTTAACTGTTCTTCGAGGGGAATTCTAAATAAAAACATTAAAGGTACAACTGTTTTTACTATTTTTTATATATATTTCCTTCGGTTCCAGTCACTCTGTTCGAGGTTCTTTGACTTCATGGCCTTCTATTCTCCCTCTATTCTCCTGTAGCTGTCACGGGGAGGCAGCAGGGGGCGCAGCTCACGCCTCGGTCGTCTGTAAAGTTGCAGAGCTGCGTTTCCTTAAATGCATAGTTCAGGATTAGGAAGAACACACCCAGTGACATCAGTGAGGTCTGAAGAAAAAACGCTCAACTCAACTGTGCAGAGGAGGAACAGGAGGGCCGGGAGCTCCTGCTCGGATTTCTGTTCGTTTTCAGCGGGATTTTTTTTTTGCTTCAGCTCCGGGAAGTTAGGGAGCGGACGGACCGGGACTGTGCTCAAAGTTTGTTCAGAGACGGAGAGCGGAGACACGGCAGCATGTCAACTTCAGAAGAGACGGACGGATACAGACCTAGATATGGCTGTAAGTTCAGACTTTTTTAACGTCTCACCTGGCCCTGAAACGCCAGCCGGACGAGGCAGAGCAGCCTGGGACCGGGCAGGGTCTGAGACCAGGTGCGGGGCGTTAGAAAAGCCCAGGTTTGAGCGGTGACAGCATGGCTACTGACGAATTATGACTTCCGCGTTTTATACTAATGCATCGCAGAGAGTGAGGAAGGGAACCGAGGGGGAGGCCTGACACAGCGTAGCCCTCGACCCTTCAAAAACGGTGTCTAAGCCTGGTTAAAAATAATATATTTGAGAATAAACTTTGTCGAAGGTTTCGTAGAGAAAGGAACCAGAGGAAAACAGCGAATACCTCCAAACGTTTAGAGTTCTGACAGTTGTACTATGAAATGTAGACTTGCCATCAAGACTTTCACAACTTCAGTAATCGAGGTCATACTGTACGATGATGGGTGAAGGTGGTTCAGCTTGGCTTCAGTTGAAACGTGGTGTCCAAACTATGGCTTGCGGGACAACTGTGGCCATTGAAGTCGTTCTTTGTGGCCAGAATTAATTTCATTCAATCAGTTTCTCCCACTGGATATGGACGCATTTATGTTTATACTTCAGTAGTTTGGCAATGGCCAACATTTAGCATCCATTTTTAGCTCTTTATATTTCATATTGTTGCTAACTATAACCAAATTCAGGAGTCTCTGATACTTTTAAGAATTTCTTTAGATAAATTTTATAAACTTCTAACATTACTATATTTAATCGTTTTTTCCCCCTCAACTATGGAATAGCATTTATTTCTGCTTATTTTATCTATTTATCTATCTGATTTGTGTTATATTTTATTGTGGCTTTTTTTTCTAATTTGTAAATAATTCCTCTCTCACAAATATATTAATAATATTCAGTATTTTGTCACCTATCAAATTTATCTAATTTTTAACATTATTTTTGGAAGATAATTTACCCACCACTGGGGGCAGTGGTGACTCAGTGGGAAAATATTGAATTAAGATCAAATATATCAACTAAGACATCAAACTAATGTATACGACAGGGTGGGAAAAAATGCAGCCAAAAATATGTGAGTTGAGTGTCTTAACGCCATAATTGTTTGGAAAATAAGAAAAAATGCACGTTGAAAGCAGAAAGTCATTGTTTTAAACTAATTTGTAATCCCCGATTGCGGGAGTAGACCTGGTCAAGGGAGTAGACCTGGGTGCGTAGGGTTTCAGGTTTGAGTCCACCAGCTGCTAAGTTACCTCATGCCACTGCCCTCTACCACTGTCACAATGATTAGGAGCTTCCCATCTTTTCCTCGCTATGATTTTAGCTTTAAAACTACATTAAAAGTTTTGCCAAAACTCCCTAATTTGGTCTGCTACTTAATCAAAGGCCACCTTTGTGTTCCTAAACTTTTAAATAGTCATAGTGACTGTGAAAGGTTGTTGCAGATAAGGAATAATAATATATGTTGCAAGTTACATTTCTGGAGCAGTCTGTCCAATCAACCTTTACCTGCTCCTCCAACTCAGATCCCCTTCATCCACACACACTCAATTCTCCCACCTGATTTGTGACAGAAGCCCAAATAGGGGCCTCTTTGTATTACACACCCTCATCCTGTGCCCATCCCCCCTGCACCATAATTTAGGAGAAACTTCCCGCATTTCTCTGCAGGCAGAATCATGACTCCAATCTGTGTAATCTCCTGGGAAAAGACCCACAGTCCCCCTGCATGACTTGTTTTATTTTCAGTGAATGAATGAAAAGATTTTTTTATTATAATGTTTGACAGCCTTGGGCGCGTGTGTTAGGTCGACCTCACACATGCCCAATAAAGGAGGGTGGTTTTACTTCATGAAGCAACTCAGTGTCTGGAAATTTGGGAACATTGAGTTGTGCTGATGGAATTTTTGTGTCCTTTTTTTCATAAGTCAACTGCAATATGCTTCTATTTTCTGAAACTGGAGCAGGTTATAAAGTAATGGAATATCCATTAGTGGTCATTTGTGCTCCTTTTTGTGTGAATGCAGTTTTGTCTTTTGAGGCTGCTTTTATTTTCTGTGTTGTTAATAAATGTCCTCTTTTGTGCACCTGGGTCTCCAGCTGTCCTGGATGGAGTGGAGCGGCTCACTGCGGAGGAGATGGACGAGAGGCGACAGCAGAACATGGCCTACGAATACTTGTGTCATTTGGAGGAGGCGAAAAGGTATGAGACGTCAGTATTTAGGTCTCACGGTACATGTTCATGATAGTTGTGGTTGTGTTTCAAAGCACAAACTCTGTTTTTAACTGATAGATTGTGTTGCAATAGGTTTGTCATTTTAAAGCATTGTTTCCCACACTTGGTGAGACTTTTTTTTCTTTGGCTCATCTTCTATGATGTTGCTTTTTTTGTTATTTTTGAAAGTTCCATTTCTGTTTTTTGTTATTCCAAAAAAAGAAAACTGTGTTGTTTCGCTTTCCGGAAAGAATCGCACAGTGACTTTCTTGGTTAACCCCACTACTTGTGTCCATCTCGACGTAAACTATGCGTATACGTCTGTACGTGCTTACTCTCTCTTCTGTGGCTCGTATATCTTTGAGCACTTCTGGAGTCAACGCTGCCACAGACGCACTGACTTAAAAGAGGAAGAATTGTGTACAGCACAGGAAGTGACTCACATCTTGTTGATTTTAGTGTCTCTCACTGTTGCTACAGAAACCATATGGTTGTCATAGTGATAAGTTTCAGTGCAAGTCTTGGTTGCTGTGAGGGCTTTATGTGTGATGCAGATGTGGTTGTGTCAGGTCAGTCTTGGTGTTTTTGTTCTAGCCACCTTTATGTCTTTATTGAATTTATATCTACCCCAATAACACAGAAGATGTATTTTTATGATTTTGTTATATGTGTCGCCCCTTAGTTTGTTCCAACCACCCCCCTGGTGGTTGATTATGTTGTGGATTCTGAAAAGAGAGCTTCTGATCACATTTAGTGAACATCAATAACCAGGCTAATCCATCAATGTTCCTCCACTTCTCCATAATCATGCCAAAGGGCAACAGTCTCCCTGTCAGCCCCCCAAATCACACTGCACGCAACCCCTCATGAAACTTCCTGGGAGCCAACCACCCTAACTGGGAGTTTAACCCTGAAGTTCTGCACAAACGACTAAGGCCTTGACTGATTGACTTTTATGGTGGTATTAGGGATTACGGCAGATCTTGGCCAAACTATGGGCAAGATGTAGCATGTTTGGTGTTTTAATCCATCCTGCCAAAACTTATATAATATTAATTTAGATTATATATATACCCTGTGATGTCTGTATCTCCCCAATAGGTAGCCTAAAATGCAATTTAAAAGCATTTCAGCTCATATTTCTGACTTTCACCTTCATACATCTGTGCCAAATTTTAATATTTAGAATTTGGTATCAATGAAATTACACCTTAAAATAGACCAACTTGTTATGGAAATTGGTTTCATCCCAAAACCCAAACACTCAACAGTCACACTTATACAATGGACTTGTATCTACAACCTCCCCCTCATATTCCCGGTGCAGCCTGTTGCCAAACCACAGTCATTCAACTTTACCTCCGGGAAGCGTTTGAGTTTCAGATGGGCTGAGAACCATGTGAAGGAACAGCACTGTCTGCAGGAGGAACATGGAGTGAGTGAGTGAGTGAGTGCATTTGTGTATAGATACAGAGTGGAATGAAGGGAATGACACTGACAGGTACTCAGCAGGGTGTGAAAGTGTACCTGTGTGCCTTGTGGCTTCCTTGTAGGAATGCATTATGGCTCCGTCACTGTTGCAGACATTCCTGCTGTTGAACGTATGTTCAAGGCCACTTTTGACTTGGTGCTGGTGTGGTTTGTCACGGTGTGATATGACTCCTTATTTTCATATTCCTAGTCTTATTTGTTTGCCATGCCTTTATCTCGCTGTGTTTAAATGTGGAGTGCAACAAGTGATAACAGTTCTTTATCGGTTTTATTAGCAATTTATTTGTTTTAGTAGTTTACCCAAAAGATGCTTAGGAAGCTTTAACATTTGGAATTTGACTTAAAAATGTAAGTTTTCCACATCTGGGTCAAGAGAACTCACAGATAGTGATAAGACCATCTCAGTCACATCATCAAAATCGGGCTTTCCTGATTTTTTTTTTCTTTGTGGTATTTTCTTCCCCTAGAAAAACTAATGGTAGTGTAACTGTCAAGAGTCTGAAGCATGAAATGACTGAAACTGTCACTGCTGTTGCCTGATTCTGCAGTGGACGTATCAAAGCGGATCATTTAAATCCTATACTTTAAACAAGAACAGCTACTTATACCATAAGTTAACGATTCTAGTTAAGATGTTAAGACAGGTTCGTGTTCTTCATTGTCATTTCCTGGTGTCCTCACTCTGTGCAGTGAGGCATTACCGTCTGTAAATAACTCTCTCTGCACATGTTTTCACGCTGTGCGCTATGTTTGTATTTGGGCGTAGGTAAAATGTTTTAATTCCACGGAGGCGTAGGATTCCCTGCTAGTTTGATTGCATGACTACATAGTAACATGAAAAGTACGGCTCTCGCGGAGTGTTGCCAAGCATGTTTTCTATGATACTCGCTTGAAATAGTAATACTTATTGTCATTATTCAAGTTTAAGTAATTATGTCTTGATTTTATTATTTTTTTGTAAGATCTCCTGCAGACATTTGACCTTTTTCAGAAGTTAACTGACAATCTGGTATAATAATCCAAGACGTTATTCATTTTTAGAATTATGATTTTTTTATTTTATTCAAGCACAGATTATAAATGTTAGTTCCTACATTTGTCTACTTTTTTTTCACACCTTGATGCATGTTTCCAAGGTGTGTATTTAGCACGTAAGGTGCAGCAAATACTTCTCGTACTATTCTGTGCAGCATGTTTCAAATACCAATTTAATGCTCCGTGAAAGTTTACTTAGAACCTGTGTAGTTTTAAATACTCATCACCTGCATCCACAGTGTACTACAGACCTGGAAAACTCAAATCAACAAACTGTGTGTTCTTCAGGTTTCAGATTGTATCTATGTTCAGTACTTAAACAGAGGCCTCATTTGAGTGTGTTTAAGTGATTATGTCTCTCCTCCTCCTCCTCCTCCTGCTCCTCCTCTGTCCTCCTGCAGCATCAACTCTGTGGGAGTTGTTTTTTAGCCTGGCCTAAACTATTCATGGCCCTGTAATAAATGTTTTGAAGAAAAAGCTCAGTGGTAAAACGTGGTGATTTATCACTGCTTAATGTCACATTGCTGCATCTGCTGCAGATGTGATTTGCAGTGGTGCAGCTTGTACTGTCCTCCTTCCATCTGTTGCTTAACGTCTAGAACTTTTTTTTCTTCGAACACTGCTGATAATCTTCTCATGGCCAGCTGTAGTTTCCTTCACCCCTCTCTCCCCTCTCCCTCCCCTCGTCTCACTGATTATGATAACAGAGCTGACAGAGGAGGGTTTTATCTGCTTACATGGTGGTTTGTTTTTAGTTTTTTTTTTGAAGAAGGCAGAGGTGAGCCAAAGTCAGAGGATGATTGGATTGGATATTGTTTTGAGTAAATGTTACCTGTGATTTTTAGCTCACATTACTTACTTACAGTGCACAGGTAGTACAGCAGTAACTGGAGTGAGAAAATCGCTGGGACAGACTAACGATTAATATAAATTAAAAGGGCATAGTGCTTTGGCCCAGAGGCATCGTCTCTGTCATTGGTGTAGAACTCCAGAGTTCACGTCCTGGGAAAGATCCCAGTTTGAGAGGCTGGATCCATCCAGAGGGCTCATCACTTGCAGGAACGTCAGACAGGGTTTTGTAAATCAGGTTGCTCTTGACAGATCACAGTCATCAGGTGGGGACAGTCGGTCCATCACAGGGTCACCAACAGAGAGACATAATTATCCACACGTATGATATACATGTAGTCAATTGAGGATGTCCTATTAAACTACTCCTACATAGAATGTGAACCTGGAGAAAACCAGGTTGTGTTAAGTATTTTTAAGTGAATGCAAGTACTGTCAAGTAGTTCTTTAGTAAAAGCAGTTGCCTATTGTACCACAGTACAATGCCACAAGTCTTAGAAATTGATGAATAAATAAATGAAAATGTTCTCAATAAAAGCCCTCTAGAGAGCTCATAAACTCACTGCATATTTCATCCTCGTAGGTGTTCTGTGTGTTTTTGTTTGTTTGTGCGTTGATGTGGTTAAGACACGTGTAGAACGAAGGCCATCAGAGAAACTAGAATGTGTCACTTACCTGCACGGTGAAGAATGTGACTGAAGAATGACAAGAATTTACCCTGAGAGCTGGCTCTTGGCTTCGGAGACATTAGATTGACGCTGCAGTTATTTGTTTTTTGTTTTTTTCTCTGTTTCTTTTGTTTTAGTCTAGGGACATTTAAATTTCTATTGTTGAACTCCTATTGGTATTGTTATAGTTGACATTGGCTCTAAAAACAACACAAATTTGTCATCATTTGTAGGTAATTGAGTTCAACCATTGTCTCCGTTGTTGTGAGTGTGTTGTTGCTGTTGGACCAGTTCTACTCAGGAGTTTAAAGCCATTGGATTGTCATCTAAAAACCCCTGACTCTACTTTCATCTAACTCACTAGTTCAGATAAGACTTAAGTTTATTCTAATGTGCAACAGTCAACAAATCTCACCATAATCATGCTCTCACTGTAAAATGATAATTTCATAGTTTCCTTCTTCAAAAATAATTTACGCAATCATTTGATGCAGATGTAGTTTTATCATGAAATAAACCGTGTTTCACGCTGTCACTACCGTTGTCACAGAATATTTTTCAAAATCAAATGATCATCTTATAAGAATCTCTAACCTGTCACATGAGTCTGCACTTCTCTTTCTAGTTTCCTGTCTGTCACCTGACCAACAAAAATAAAACATTTCCATTTTTCATTTTGCTGATGAGAGTCAGAGAAGGTTTCTTGAAGACTTTCCACCACGTCTCGTCCAAGAGGCTTCTTCAGTTCAGCCTTGACTAATGTTGTGTGCACCATTAGAAACACACAACGCTCAAGGCAAATACAGACGGCCATTATGATTAAACATTGTTTTTGCTGACGTCGCTGCTTATGTCACTTAACTTAAGTATTTTCTTTGGTCTCGCCTGAAGTGTAAAACCAGTTCCTTCTCCTCTCCTGCCCCTGACAGAGACTTTGGGCAGTTTTTGCTGTAATTTCCTGTTTTTTAACATCTGCTGCTGCCCCCGCTGTGAGGATTATGTAACAGTAGGCCTTGGCCTGGTGTGGCAGTGAGTGGAACAATGAAGGCAGGGTGAAGTTGAACATTTTTGATTCCTGCTGATATGATTGGTTCTCAGGGGCTGATCTGATAATGTGTTGACCTTCTGGCTTCCTGGAAATACTGAAGCATTCCTTGTCTAAAATAGAAAAAAAAACATTTGTTTTGGTAGTAAGTTAAAGTTGATCTCAATCTTATTTTATTAAGTTTTCTTTAGAGCTTGAACCAATTTCATTGATTTGTCTCTTGTTTGGTTCCACTAATCTAATAAACTACTTTAATTCTCCCCTCGGCTAATAAGCTGAATTTCATGTGATTTTTTTTTTTTTTCTACAGATTTTTTATTTTTTTTTTACTGTGCTGTGTTTTGTGTGTCATCATTGGCTCGATTCTAATGTTGTAAGAGAGAAAGAAAAAAAAACAGCAACCTCCCACAGAGTGTCAATTGTCTCTTTATGAAATTCTTTCAGAGAAAACCACATTATACAGTTTACCATGGTGTAGTAATTGTATAGAAGTGCTGTATTACTATTTATTGATTTGTGGGATTGCTGAAAGGAGGAAAACACTGTCATAAATATCCAGAACTCAGGGTCTTTGAAATCCAATTCTGCTCTGTCGATCGCTGTGTTTCCTGCTGGTTATTTGTGGGATACTTGTGGGTTACTCATGTAGAGTGTCCTTGAGCCACAAAGCTGGGCCATCAACACTAAGAGACGATGAATAGGGAATGAGTGGGTGAGGGATCGGTGCTCCATTAGGGCCCTGCAGATACTGTCCTGGTTCCTCCCTTCCTGCTGCTCCTCCTCTCACCTGGGCGTCTGTGAAACCAGAGAATGCAAGTTACTTTTCCAGTTTGGATTTCTGTCCACAGTACACTCAGCTGAGACACAGGGATTCTTTTTTCAGTGTAATCATAGCATAAGACAGAAACCCTGCTATCTAAGAATTTTGCTTTAAACAAATCTAGGAAAATTTTAATATTGGAAAAATTGGGAATATATATATAATAATAGTCTATTGTTGTTGGTTTGTTGAGCCAATTTTATTTTTTGTATAAAAAATTTCCTAAAACTGGTCAGTTTAAGGTAACCAGAAGCACTAATATAGTGTTAGTTGGACTAAAACAAGTTTTTTCTTGTCTTAAATGTGAATAACATGAGAGTTTGGGTGGTCCATTAGATGAACACTATTGTCATTTCATATTGCTCTGACATCCTAGAAGATCTTAAGTTCTGAAAAATAGGAAGTACATTACACTTTCAGCAAAAGTTTGTCACTGATAATTCTGTCCATTCTTTATGGTGAGGCATTTTATGCTGAACTACCCTCTTCAGAGTGTAAGAAGATTTTGGTTTGCAGTTGGTGGCATGGTTGGACACATGGACGTTATTGATGACAACATGGTTTTACTTAACATTACTGATACAGAGAAATTCTCAGAAAAGACTTCCATAGTGGCTGCATTGATATGAAGAATTATGACAAAATTTATGCTGGTTATACTAAAATATTGGGTGAAATTTGTACACTTTGCAATTCCTGATGCGGAAATTCTTGGTGCAGCAAACACATTTTATTTGGCTTAATGTTTATGATTAGTAAAAAGTAACTAATTTGAGAACTGCAGGTGTTGAGAAAACCCCCAGGACAACATTTCTGAAACCTTTTACACCAGCGGTGTCAAACTCAAATAAGTTGAGGGCCACTGCCCCCACTGTCATTTCACCAAAGGGCTGCATTAGCAGTTAATGTTTAATACAGAAGATGGTGAAACTGAAATAAAAAAAAAATCAGTTTCCCACTCTAATACAACACTTTAGACAAGTCTTGTAATACATTCATCCACAGCAGTGTCTACCATCTATCATAAAGCCTTTTTTTTTTAGCATTTTCTTGCTGTAGAAACCTTCTCTAAAGGAGGTGGGCCTTTCACATCAAGGTGGGGGCCACAAAATATCGCTCCACAGGCCACAAATGGTCCACAGGCCGCAAGTTTGACACTCTTTATGTCTCAACACTGAAATCACATTAGATTACAAGGCCACTCAGGAGAATATGGCAGCCCGAGTGCCATATTTCTATCACCATTGACCCTTTGTAGAATATGACAAAGTCTTATATGTCTGGAACTTCTTCTGAATCAAAGGCTTTGAAAGAAGAAGATCAGAAAAAAAATCATCCTCCATTTCTGGCTGTTAAGGAAGAGAACCTGGGGTTTGGGTTTTTGGAAGATAGTTGCTGCACAGATTCCAGTGTTGCAACAAAGCATGTAATGGGCAGTTTGGCCAACTTGGCCGACCCTCAGCCTTTCCTTGTCCATTCTTTCCCTCTTTGGTATCGTGCACTGTCTCCTATGACACAGTACAATATGTTGCTGTCAGATGACACACATTGTAACACAATGTGCAGCGTCAGTGTTTCTGTAAACACACACCACCTGCATGTCTCACACACACACATGCACCGGGGATCAGGAAAAAAGCAACAGCGTTTCTGCCAGCATCACTTGACATTTTCTCAAGTTTCTTCACATTTTGACCATCATAGCTGGTCTGTAGGTGAGTTTAATCTTCTGGGTGTTTCCTCTTACGTGACACACACAAATCATCTGAAAATTAGCCTTAAAGCAGAAGACATTCCCTGAATGACGAGTTAGACAGTTCAGTCACTCCACCAGGTCTTTTTAATTTGAAGCCACAATGAAAGGATTCACTCCGACCGGTTGTGGTACCGTCTCTGAGATGTCTTTCCTTTTCATGTTGAACAAAACAAAACCACAGACCAGAATTGCGACCCAAATGTGTTCACTGGCCACGATGTCTCCTGTAACATCAAGGCATGTAAATCCTCTTATCCAGCCGCTGTCAGCGACTGTTAAATTTGAATATTCAAGACACTGCAGTACAGTGAGTGTGAGCGATTCACTTTACTACACCCGCAGTATAATTATATACACAATGATGTGCTATTTTCAAATACTGTATTATCATTAAGATCTGAATATACCTTTATATTCTCACTTGAGGGCAGCAGTGGTAACTTAGTGGTTATAATTCTTGGGCACGCACGGCTTAAGGCTCTAATCCACCAGCTTCCAGGATGCCACTGAGCATGGCACCGTCCCAACCCACATAAGTTCTGTTGGGCTCGCCACCCACAGAAGGGCTCACAGTAGGTGCAGTGTGATTTGTATGGCGTGGGCTGCCCCTGTGACCTGATAGTGGACATTAAAATGGGGGAGTTGGTGGCCTAGTGGTTAAGGAAACGGACTTGGGTCTGCAAGGCCCTACACACTGCTACACTGCTACACACAGGCCCTGCACGCTACGGTGATGGGTTAAATGCAGAGGCATAATTTATCTCAAGGTATTAATAAAGTTCTAAAAAAAAAAGAAAAAAAAGAATGATTATCGCATTTGAGTTCTATAATAATGAAGTAAAGAAACATTTTAGAGACACTGACTTCACTCCTGGTGTACCGCACATGTCTAGCACTAAAGCTGTCGCAGTGTAATTGGAACACTGCAGATTCCACACTGTCTGAAGTCTGTCTGAAAATCTGAACTACTGTTAAATTCTTATCCAAATGTGTTGGGGACGGATGACATTTCTGCTGTAAAATGGAGGAAGTTGGAGTCGGTGTGTTTTCCTGCAGATACGGGACGGAGCGACAAACGGTTTCCTATTAGATGGACCTTCAGCCTCAGCACTGACCTCATCTTCCTGTATGTGAGGGATGAAAAAGAATGATGGCTGGTGTTTTCCTTTTTTGTCTGGTTTGTGTGATTACAGGAGGTATAATGGTCAGAATTTGCCATTTAGCAAGTTTTTAGTAAACTAAAGTTGTTGTTTTTGTACAAGCCACAGTGCTAAAATTACAAAAATACGTAAAAATTCATTCACAGTAATCCAAAAGTTTTAGCCACGTATTGATTAACTCCATGAATCTATTTGTAAATTTTATTTTCAATGTTTTATAAGATGCTTTGTCACCTACCAATGAGGTTAGTTCATAAATATTTAATGAATATTTTGTTTAAGCTGATGATGGTTTGATGAACGCGGTTCTACTGGTCTGTTGATTGTCAGCTGTCCCTAGTGGTGAACAGTAGAGACGGATTCCAGACGATGCTAAAATACTTGAGGCTTTTTCGTCATATCAGAAATATTTGGATGGAAATCACAGCTTCACATTTTGTTTGCGTTCAGTTGTCGCCCTTTCTAAAATCCCATTCATAGTTGCTGTAGTCAGTGGTGGAGTTAGCGGGTGTGCCTGTGTTTCTTCCGGCTGGGAAAAGGGTGTGGTGCCTTGATAAAGGAGTCATTAGTCTGCAGCTTTTATGGAGCCTTTCACAAGCCCAGTGTGAAGTAAAGAACAGGGGCTTGTTTCTGGTCCAGGTCCTGGTTTGTGAGTCCGTCACCTTGGCCTCAATAGAGGGCTTGTCTGAAGACCCTCTGTCACAACTTCCTGGGAGTGAAGTTGTTTCAGCTGGTGGTGCAATGAACCGTGCGCAGCACAGTGTGAGTGTAGAATGTTCTTTTTGGAGTTAGAGAACAACAATCTATTAAAAACTAAATCTGTTAAAAAGGTTTGGTTGTAAAACCGTAGCATTGTCTAGTCTTAAACTGCAAAGTAAAGCAAATCTGTTTAGACAGAGTGTGGAATGGAGGAAAAAGGGTCTTTTAATCTGTCAGGATGTTGTTAACCTGGTTGCTGCTCCACAGAGGCCGCCAGTAACTGAAGAATGAACAGCGAGGCTGTTTAACCTTTTTTAAAAGGACATGTTTGACCTCACTGTCTGGAGCAACATTGTGGAATTCCTTACAAGAACTGATAAAGTCACGTTTGCATTTTTCTAAGCTAATGTTAAAGCATGGATTAGGGATTAAAGCAACAAAAGTAATCATCTCTTGATGTAGACCTAAGTTATCCAAACACAAGACCATGTAGAGCACGATTTACTGGTTCTTGGTTTAAAGTGGGGAAAAAAAAAACTCCTGGGCCTGTTTTGCATAGTTGCTGGTCATGGGTTAGTAGTGATGCTAGCGTCCCGGACTTGTCCCAGAATGTGAGCCCAGCATGTCTCCTCTGTGGCCTTGGACTGACATGGACACACAGCAGGAATGCGATTTCACACTATGACTAGGAATAAATGGAAGGTTGAAAGGCATTGAAGTTGAAAAGACGATCTTTCAGAGTAGAGTTTATTTATCTGTTTGGAGCTAAAGCCTCTGTTTTTATATCAGGACACATTTCATGATACATGAGTTTGTGTTTTAGCCAAAAACAGCCTTCACGCCCTCACAATTCCACCATTTAGTAAATGGTGTAGTTGATTCATAAAAGTAGATAATTGTTCGCTTTGCGCAATGTGGCATTCATATTATATCCTTAAATCCTGACCGTCTCACAGTTTGTTAGTCTTCTGTCAGACGGCTCTGATTCATCATACAGTAGATCACCTGGTGTGACAGGATGAGACTCGTTCCATTCTGGTCATACTGGATAAAATCTACAATTCATACCATTCTGCCTTAGTTTATTCAAGTAAAAGAACGATCTGAGGAAGTGTGCAGTGAAGATTATCTAAAGAAATCACACAAACTACACGGAATTCTTTAACTGCTGTGTTTGCAATGTTACCATGGCTCACTGTAAATGTTTGTTGTATTCGACCTGATTTTCATTTAAAACGAGTCTGTTAATGAAGGGCAAGGCCTTTGTGCAGCACTTTGTCAACATTGATGCACTGGCGGCTTAGTGGTAAAGGAAGCAGACTGCCAGGTTTCCTTTGAGCATGGCAACGTCCTCACACTCTGCTCTCAAAGGTGCCCACTGTTCACTTTGGTGGTTAAATCCAGAGATGGAATTTCATTGTTTGCTTTCCTTTCTACACAATATTCTGTGTAGTAAGTGAAGGAAAGACATTGGCTTTGGTCAGCATTACCTTTTTTTATTGGAAAACCCAGTTTGATAAATTGTGAAAAAAAAAAATATTACTCCTCCATTGAGAGGCGTTTCCTGGAATTTGCCTTTATTTTTAATCAAAACAGAGCAGGACTTTCCTGAAAAAATGTTTCATCACCTTGTTTTTTTTACCCTGGTCCAGAGCAAGGAGACAAAATTCCGGTTTATTTATCATTTGTATGCAGTTTTGTAACTTTCAATGGAAAATCAAGCCCTGTCATGAACTCTCTACTAAACTGACTTTTGAACAATGCTACCAATGAATTAAAACAGAGCTGACAAACAAAGGTCTGGGTGTCAGATGTGGCCTGTTTGGTTTTTAAATCCATATAAAATTGATATTTTCATTATTATTCTGCCCTTCTGAATCTTACTTCACACAAATATTCCATCTTGCTACTCCTACCCTGTCCCCACGTGTCACATTTTAGTTCCCACTGTAGCCCAGGAGTCACAATTTATAGGTGTGACTACTTTTCAGTTTCCTCAGACTTGTTAGAAATGTTACAGAGGCAGACATTTGTGTCATCAGTTCCCCCTGTCAGGGCATGTATAATTATTCCTCAGGTTTGTACTTGTATGTAGGGATTAGGGATTACTAGATCTGTTGCACTGTGGTGCAGATACATGACATGAATATGAATTGACCGTTCAGCATCTTATTCAGCATTTTTACATAGATTTGCAGAAAAGACAAGGGAAAACACATTTTTATAAATTGTGAAAAAAAAAAAATATTACTCCTCCATTGAGAGGCGTTTCCTGGAATTTGCCTTTATTTTTAATCAAAACAGAGCAGGACTTTCCTGAAAAAATGTTTCATCACCTTGTTTTTTTTACCCTGGTCCAGAGCAAGGAGACAAAATTCCGGTTTATTTATCATTTGTATGCAGTTTTGTAACTTTCAATGGAAAATCAAGCCCTGTCATGAACTCTCTACTAAACTGACTTTTGAACAATGCTACCAATGAATTAAAACAGAGCTGACAAACAAAGGTCTGGGTGTCAGATGTGGCCTGTTTGGTTTTTAAATCCATATAAAATTGATATTTTCATTATTCTTCTGCCCTTCTGAATCTTACTTCACACAAATATTCCATCTATCTGCTCCTACCCTGTCCCCACGTGTCACATTTTAGTTCCCACTGTAGCCTAGGAGTTACAATTCATAGGTGTGACTACTTTTCAGTTTCCTCAGACTTGTTAGAAATGTTACAGAGGCAGACATTTGTGTCATCAGTTCCCCTTGTCAGGGCATGTATAATTATTCCTCAGGTATGTACTTGTATGTAGGGATTAGGGATTACTAGATCTGTTACACTGTGGTGCAGATACATGACATGAATATGAATTGACCGTTCAGCATCTTATTCAGCATTTTTACATAGATTTGCAGAAAAGACACGGTGCTGCAGGCCGATGTCTAAGTGCTTAAAATAAGAACTTGTTTTTGGAATTTGTTAATCAGTCAAGACTGACTAGTTAACCAATAGTAAATAAATCACCACACCCGTGTCTGTTCCTACAGGTGGATGGAGGCCTGCCTGGACGAGGAGTTGCCTCCCACCACAGAGCTGGAGGAGGGGCTCAGGAACGGCGTCTATCTGGCCAAACTGGGCAACTTCTTTGCACCACGCACTGTCTCGCTCAAGAAGATCTACGACCGTGAACAAACACGATACAAGGTTCAACATTTTTTAGTATCTGTTTTCATTTAAACACACAACTTGCCACAAGCTGGCAAGTTGCAGGCTTATTTAATTGCCTTCAGTTGCTCGTCAATTCATGTGGTTAGAGAAAGATCGGCTGGTCGGAGAAAAATGTACACAGTGTCTAGTTGAGTTAAATCTAAGCTACAATTTGGAAGCCTCACTGTTTTCACTGTTTTTTTTCACTGTTTAGGACAGATTGTAAGATTCTTTTTAGGAGAGACAAGGACAGGATCAGGAATGAGGTGATTAGAGGGACAACACAGGCAGAAACGTTTGGAGAAAAAGCTAGGAAGACATATTAGGATGGTTTGGACATGTTCAGAGGAGGGACAGTGGATACATTGGTAGAAGAATGGTCCTAGAGATGGAGCTACCAGGTAGGAGAAATTGATAGATCTAAAAGGAGGACATGGAAGTTGTTGGAGTTGAAGATAAGGAGAACAGCGTAAGATGAGAAATTTTGATTTGCTGTGGAAACCTCTGAAAAAGGGAAAAGCCAAAAGGTGCGCTCCTGTTTCAACATTCTGTCCTTCTAGGTGTGTTAACGGAGCCACAATTTTTAAAAGCCTTTACAAAAGCAGGTCTCTCAGATGCTGTAAAGTGTACACACAAATACCACTGTGCTCCGAACCAAAACGTTACTTCACTTTAGAACCAGGGTTGTATTATGGTACCATGGACAATTTAACACAAACATCTGAACTTGGACAATCCTGTCCCTACCTGTCCTGGTTAAAGGCAGTTTTATTTGTCTGGTTTCTTTTGTCAGCATCAATGAAAATCAGTCAAACACAGATTGAACAAAATTTCTGTCGTGTCCCACAGGCAACAGGTCTCCATTTCAGACACACAGACAATGTCATTCAGTGGCTCAACGCCATGTCAGAGAAGGGCCTACCAAAGGTGAGTGTCACTCACACACAATATATCTCTCTAAGTGAAATGTCATATTTATAATTACAGCGTTTTATTGTTATCTCAGACACTATCACTAATGGTATTTTCTAAATCTTAAGAATAATTCTTAGGGCTTCATCTTTGTGGAGGAAAACCAACAACCTTGAAACCCAATAATACACAGTCAACATCATACCGTTTTGTTGTTGACAAAAAATCAATTGCAAACAAATAAAGTAGATTGTTCCCTTAATGTTTATTTTCTCATACGTACAGATGTCTCAGTACATAATAAAAGAACAGCATTTCCCAACTTCAATCAGAAAATCCATAGCTTCCATAATATTCCTTGTTTTACTGCTCACCATAGTCATCAGAGCAAGTGAATGCACATTTCCATTGTGTAATCCCACGTGGAGTTAATATCCTGAATTACTGTTTGACACATGCTACAACACGCCGTCATCAACCTGTTTTGCTGTTACTGACTCTTGTCCGTCACCGTTTTTCAGATCTTCTACCCTGAAACCACGGACATTTACGACAGAAAGAACATGCCGCGCTGCATCTACTGCATACATGCACTCAGGTATCTTCTCACTTTTCCTGTTAGTCTCAGCCTGATTATATAAACAGGTCCCAGGTTCTGCAGCTTAGGACATAATTTCTCATAATGTGACATCTTATAGGTTCTGAGGTGTGTGTGGAAAACACTGCACACTATCCTCAGAGCTGCAAGCAGGTTTGATGTTTTAATGAGATCAAAATATGTTCCAGCTCTTTCACTAGAGGTGGTGAAAGCACTAGTGGAATGTCCTTGCATCTGCAGGCTGTGAAGAATCGCACACGAAAGCTGTCACTTTGTGATGTATGATGTGACAGCCTACGTAAAGGACACAATGTCTAATCTGGTGTGAGTTCTGGCTAATTCTGAATCTAAGAAAGCTGAACCAGTTTTTAAAGGTGCTTCCAATCTGAATGCTCAGAACCTCGGATGTGTTGCAAACAATCACAAACAGGGATTGTTTTGTGACCATACATCTCAGGGATGCTTATTTTCACGTTCCCATTGCTATGGAGCACAAGTGTTTACTGAGTTCAGTTTTCTGCCCTATCACTGGCAACAAATGTGTTCAGGTGGCATTAGAACCACTTCAGAGGGAGAGCATTGGAGTGATCCCCAATGACCAGGAATGAGGTCATTAAGGGACAACATAGATGGGAAGGTTTGGAGAGAAAGCTAGAGAAGACAGATTGAGATGGTTTGGACATGTTAAGAGGAGGGACAGTGGATACAGTGGTAGAAGAATGATCCTAGAGATGGAGCTACCAGGTAGGAGACAAAGAAGAGATTGATGGATGCAGTGAGAGAGGACATAGTTGGAGTTAGAGTTGAGGATACAGAGGAAATGGGGAGATGTAAATTGTTGACTCACTGTGGCAACACCTGAAAAAGAGTCAAAAGGATAAGTAGGCACCAAACTCCTCAACTTTGATCTTGCCCAGGATGTGAACCCCGAGATATTGACATTGAACCTGGGCCAAATCTCCTCACCACGATTATTTATTATGTCATCTTTAAGGTATTACGCGGGAAGCACTTTGGGAATACATGATGTAAAGTATGTCCTAAGCCAGGCATGTGCAAACTTGCCTCTTGTTGTATTGTGATTCTTTTTTTCCCTGCAGTATCTACATTTCCTCTATATGTGGTGTATAGAATGCTAAAAGGCATTTTTATTTATGTCTGACTTAAACATGACTTATACTGTATATTAGTTAATGTTAAATCTGCATCTACCTGGACCTATTTTAGGACCAGTTGTATCTGGCAAGTGAAAAAGTTTGCCCATGAATGTCCTACGTGGTGACATCTAAATGTTTTACTCCCACTTGCTCCATGGTTTTTAGTGTGTACGTAGAGTCCTAGGTGATTTGTGTTCTTATGATCTTGTGTGTGTTTCTTTATTTTGCAGCCTGTACCTCTTTAAGTTGGGCCTGGCTCCACAGATCCAGGATCTGTATGGAAAAGTCGATTTTACCGGTAAGTGTTTTAAAGTTGTTTGTTTTTCTTTCCTGTACCTCCTGAAGTTACATCTTTCTAAATCACTGCAGGCTGCAACAAATGTGCCAATGGTCAGCGCAATACTGGTGTGAAGTTGGAAATACTTGGCAGTTTAGTTCACAGCAGAAGTCATTTAAGGCAGCAGGGCTACTGCAAAAGTAAAACTCATTAGTAATTGCAAGTATTTTCCCCTATCCTCTGGTATCCTGCCTGGCTCTCTGTCCTGGATCCCAGAGGCAGAAATCCAATTATCACACATGAGCCAGGAACAGTCTGTCTCCAGGAGTCTCTCACTTCACTGACCCATTCTACTCCCACTCCCCCTCTCTGTCCCTCCTAAACCTCACAACATGGATCTTTTCCCTCTTCACTGTCTTCTCTGTCCCAGAGGAGGAGATCAACAACATGAAGAGTGAGCTGGAGAAGTATGGAATCCAGATGCCGGCCTTCAGCAAGATTGGTGGGATCCTAGCCAATGAGCTCTCGGTGGATGAAGCTGCATGTAAGAAGGACTCAAGTCACTTAAGCAGAGAGCAGGATCTGAAGTCTGCACATATTTCTTTACAACCATTTTTCCCTGCTTTTAATGCTGATGATTAACATTTAATTTTAATAACTTAAACCATTGTACAAATAGTAAATGATCTTAGAAACGTTACAGCATTAAGACTGGAGCTGTAACTAGTTTATTTACGTTATTATTTACTATATAAAGGAACAAGAAGGGAGTGAAGAAAATGATATGAGTATTTACCATCTATATGAGCTCTGTTCACTGGAAATGATACAAATTTTTGTTTTTTAAAATAAGACAATAATCTATAAAGAAACATAAGAGTTGTTGTACAAACTTTACCACCCTGGTAGGAATCACAGATTTTAAAGTAACATTGTAAGGTTATCCCTGACCGATGTAACAGGAATGGTTGCCACGTCTTATCGGAAATTGCAGAGCTGAAGAGTTAAATCCTTTCCATATGTAACAGATAACGCCACTTCCTACAGAGTTTATATATGTCAAATTTGTGATAACTGTATTCCCGCCGTATTCTCTAGGCTTAGGCTGCATCTTGTTGAGCATAGGATAGAGTTGCATGGCTCTGGAAGTATTTCCAACAGATTGGGGCGACAGATGGGAAGAAAAGAGTGAGGTTTAGTTGATGAATAGTGCAAATTGGGAATAACTTGGACAACTTAGTGTCTTGAATTTATTGAGCATCAAGAATTTATTGAGTTTGATTTTTATTTTTACCAAAACTAGTTTGATGTGTTATTTATTGCTACTTTAGAGTGATTTGCAACCTCACTGTACGTCCTGTGATAATGAACATTACTTTCAAAATGTTGTGATTATAAACCTCTAAAGTATTGGCAAGTGTTTTTTAAGGAACTTCTTCTTCCTCAGTGCATGCTGCGGTGATCGCCATTAATGATGCCATAGACCACGGTGTGCCAGAAGGCACACTGGCTGCCATGCAGAACCCTAATGCCATGCTGGTCAACCTTGACCCAAACTCTGCCAGAGAGTACCAAGACACTCTGTACCAGGCCAAAGGGGAGAAGGTGGCCAGCTCACGCAAACGGGTATGTGTTGTTCAAGTTTCAACCATAGGACAGAGTGTCTGCCTCAGCAGTTCTAACACCAGTGGGTTTTTTTCTGTTCTTCTCTGGCAGCAACTGGAGAATGCCGATGCAGAAAGAGATATCTACGATGAGCTTCTCACTCAGGCTGAACTCCAGGGCAATGTTAACAAAGTCAATGGTAAGTCACGCAGGCCACAGATTCACAGAATTTTTTTTTTTACGAATTTGTCTTGGTTTTTTCCGTGCACAGCTGTAACGCCTTGACCTTTCTCAAACAGTGAGCAATGCCCTGAAGGCAGCTGAAGAAGCTTTGCTGAGTGGTGATGAGAATAAGTTGTACGAGGCTCTCAAAGCCATGGGCATTCAGAACCTGCAGGCACAGAACAAGGGCTGGTACCTCAAACAGCTTCAAGCTGAACGAGAGAATAAAGAACAGGTGAGAATCAGTGTGTGATGAAATATGAACCCACCAGATACCCCCAGCTTCTGCTGTTTGATCAGAGTAATCTCTGCTGGTTTTCTATATTTTCAGATGTCTCCAGGAGAAGCTCTGACAAAAGACGAGTTGCAGAGTGGTGTGGATGTGGCAAATCAGGTTGCAGAGGGCTACTCAAAAAGTATGTACATAATCCCTGATACACTTTAACCATGCCCTGGTTTAATCCATTCAATAATGTGTGTCCTTATCATTATAATGAACCATTCACATTTATGTGCTTGTGTATCCGTAGTGATAAAAGCGGTAGAAAGAATCAATACAGCCATCAGAGCAGGAGTAGCTGAAGATACAGTGGAGGAGCTGATGAACCCTGATGCTCAGCTCCCTGAAGTCTATCCCAGTGCTGCAGACCTCTACCAGAGAGAACTCTTCAGCCTGCAGCAGCAGAGTGCAGAGGTGAGAATAAAAAAAAAAGGGTAAAACTGGCATTTTGAGGGAAACCGCTGGCGTTGACTACTGTGGTAAACAGTAATTGTATTTGTTTACAACCCAGTCCAACATGTTCCAGTGTGAAAACTAAGTTTTTTTGTCCCTTCAATGCAAACCTATGATCCAATATCTGTTTTGTGAGAAAAATTATTTACTATATTGTTTCCATATTGTTTTTAGGTCCATGTATCTTTCAACATATCTTCAACATATGGACCTATTTCTCTACCTACTTACATAAGTAGACAATTAGTGTGTCAAATACAATGAAAAACAGAGCTTTTTACTAGAATGCAGGAAATAAAACATCAATTGCAAGTTGCTGAAATAAGTCAATTAAAATATCGGATAATAATAAAAAAAAATCCTGAAAACATCCGTGTTTGTGATTCCCTCCTCTGAGAGCTGACAGCGTTCCACCCAGCAGCTTTGTAACATGATATTAAGGTCATATCATCAGCTTCCCTTTATTGTAACTCCCGTACTGCAGTTACCAAACACCGAAAGTGCTTGTTACATTTGCTCGTTCATTTTTCTTAGATAATGAATATGGCTGAGGGTTCACGTTCCACTACCTTAATGTTCTCTATTATTAACAACTCAGCCTGTCTTGTGTTTTTAACACACACACACCTATGAATCTATGTCTTCCGGCATTTCTTCTGTGACACTTTGACTTAAGAGGTAATTATTTGCTCTGTGTCCTGCAGGGCTCCCTGTCCCACCCTGAGCTGCTTGTTGCTGTGGAGATGCTGTCGGCAGTCGTGCTGATGAATGAGGCGATGGATGTTGGGGACAGAGCTGCCCTCTGGAAACAGCTGTCCAGTTCTGTCGCAGGGCTCAGTCATGTGGAAGACGAATATGCACAGAGGTCTGACAAGTGACTTCTGCAACTAAAATCTAAGCTGTATTGTCTGAGTGGAGTAGTGTTGATGTGGAACATCGAATTTTTTCACTTGTCAGATACATGGATGAACTGATGCGTCTAAAGGCAGCAGCCAGAGAGCAGGGGAGTGACTACCTGACTTGGAACGACATCCAGGCTTGCATCGACCACGTCAACATGACTGTGCAGGAAGAACATGAACGTAGGAGATGCAAACATAACCCACCTAGTCACAAGTTCAGAAAAATCAGTCTCTAATCATTTTCTTTTTTAATACTTGCAGGTATCGCTGCCATTGGGCTGATCAACGAAGCCTTGGATGAGGGAGATCCCATGAAGACCCTGGCTATGCTGCAGAACCCCTCAGCCAAGCTCATCGATGTGGACCCCAACGTAGCTCAGCACTATCATGATAAGCTGTTGGAGGCCCGCAGGGAAAAAGCCCACGTAAGGCACACATTCACATAGTTCTGGTCTACGGTTTGGTCTCATACTGTATCCCTTAACAAGTGAGCTTAATGCAAACATACATAATGCTTTAAATATGAAGCTTCAGGGGGCAGCGGTGGCTTAGTGGCTAAGGAGCCGGACTTAGATCCGGAGGGTTTTAGTTTCAGGACCACCAGCTGCCACTGAGGTGCTCTCAGCATGACACCGTACACTCCCACTGCTCCACAGACACTCAAAGCTGCCCACTGTTCACTTTGACACTGGGTTAAATGCAGAGGTAACATTTCGTTATGTGGATGAAATTCCCTTCAAGTTTTGTTGTAGGTACAGTTGCAAAAGTCTAGGAATTTTCAGTATTGGAAACTTTCCATGGGAATGAACAGAAATGTAGATGGGAAAGGTTGGCCCTCAAAAAGAAACTTAAATATTGTTGGGGAAAATATATTGTGGTATATTCTTGTCTTAAGTACAAATACATTGCAAGTTCAATCCTCCATCACATGAACAAATGATTACTTGGAGCCCACAATGAGGCCACAATGGAGCCCAATGCACAACACTATATACACCACCCAGTCAATCATGTGGAATATATAAAGTCAATCATATTATGTGGTAAATATATTGCCATCTACAGTGGTTTAACTGTTTACATGCAAGACCCTGCCTTTATAACTCCTTTCTGTTTAAATCTCGCGAGACAGTTTTGTGTAACTGTAAAAGTTTTCCTTGTATTCATTCATTCATTCATCTTTTTATCAGTTACCGAGTCACAGTGGCAGCAGTCTCCACGACTGCCACCCAAATCGCACTGCTATACTGTGAGCCTTCCTGTGGGTGGTAAGCCCAGTCTGGCAGACAGTAGATTCAAACCTAAAGCTTTGCAGACCCATGATATTTAGCTTTACCAACCTAGTTGTAAGTCTCACAGTTCCTGGTTTTGTTATTTTATTCTTGACTCAACAGTCCAGGGTATTGTGATCTGAGGGCTATAAACAAAAGTCCAGTTTCAGAATTTGCGTGAAAGTGTTGCTTAGAGGGACGTTTAGGATTCATCAGGTCATCTTGATGTAAAAAACAATATCATAAAAATAAAAAAATGTATGGGTCACGAGACTAGTGCTGCCCATCGGCTGATGACTGTTGACGTAGCTCCATAGACCCTTGAAATGGATTACATGGTAAACAGATAGAGACAAGGATAGTTTGTGTTATGGTATCTGTAACTGTAGGTTAGTTGTTTTTGAAGTAGCAGAGAAATATGGCAGCCACAGATGGATTCATGTGATTCAGGCCATTGAGCCACATGTGATTGGCCAGCTGCTGTACCATGGTGTGATCATCTTTTTTTTTCCACACTCACTTCCTGTCCAACCCCGTGTCTGTTTGTGTTGAGCCTTTATGCTTCTCTGTTTCTCGTTTGGTTGTCTGAGTATCTTCCCCTTACTGTAGGTGGAGGCGATATGGCTCAAAATGATCATCCAGTCTTTGGTCTGTCTCTGTCTGACTCATACCCTTAGATAGTACTTGGTTGAAGGAGGCGTATACATGCAGTTGTTCATGTGGTTGTGAAGCAAATTTGCATGCATTACCACAAACGCCATATTTGGATAGCTCTTCTGTCAGAGGAAACAGTGGTTGGGGAGGCAGCAGGTATGACCAGACTGCATGTAGGGTGCATGAGTCTGACAGTGTATCAAGGTTCACAGGAAGTGACAATCACTCAGATTATCTTTAAAAAAAAATCACATCAAATAAAGGAAAATAAACTACTTCACATACTTGGCCCTGTAACTCCTCAAGAAGAACTTTACTTAATGTTCCAAATGTGAAGAAAAAAGACTAGGAAAAACCCCCAAAACATTTTTCTGTGCTGATTACCAGGAGTAGGAAATGACGAGCTGAGTCTGGGTCATTTGTTTCCATAAAAGGACATAATGCTGACCAGTATATTAAATAGGTAATAATCCACATGGGCACAAACACGGACACACAGCAACACTGGCTGCTGAATCTGGCAGTTTGTGTTGATTATCTGATGAAGTCTAATGAAGACTGAGTGCGGCGGAAGTTGTGTTTTTATTTATATATGGTACATTTGCATACGAGTTTGCATTGTCATCATCCGGATGTACAGTATATCAAATGTGAACTATAGTAAGTTGTTAATATGCTGTACGGTGTTTTTTTTGGTTGTGAGTTTTATTGTTAATCAATTAGTGGAGTGGATTAGTGGCAGTTTGGGTTTTGTTGGTCAGATATGTAAGCAGGTTGAATGAGATGTTGTCTATATTAACTGGGGTTTGCTGTAAGATCTGGAGGCAGCTGTGATAAAACCTTCTTTTTTCCTATATCATCACCAACAGTTAGTGAAACAGTCAGACAGATGTTGGCTTCGAGTGTAGACTGGAGGTTGTGCCCAGACAAACAGGAAGTCCTGACCAGACTTTACAGACTCCCAAGCTGAATATAGTCCACAGGGTCTCTGCAGATGGTTATCACTTGTCTTGAAGCCTGAAATACAACCGATTATAGTCTGTTTACATACTTCATGAAGGCTTTTTATGCTGCTCAGTTTGTTTGGCTTTCTACCCGAGAGAAAATTAGCAACAAGAAGTTAAAATAAAAATAATCTCCTCAGCTTCTTCTATTTCAATGATGCCATTGTAACGAGTGGGGAAACTACAGAAGACCAAGTTACCGCCCAAGTCTTTCTCCAGTGCCTTGTCTCACTTTGGAACCACACCCTGTCCTACACCTCCCTACCAGCCACAGTGACTCATTCCCAACAAATACCAATTAAAATGCCAAGCGCAAACATATAAACACCAATCATTGGCTGCACGGGTACAGCTTTGTTTACTATAGAGGCTGAGCTCAGCCTCAGTCAGAGTCTGTCCCACTCTCTCCTACTGTAGGACCTGATCGGGTGTCAGTCCTACCGCCCACCTCTCCTACGTACACTTACACTGCCCTCCGAGTCACTGTGCAGGGGCGGGACTTGCACTGGGGAGGGTTTTATGGTGGAGACGCCAACGTCTGTAAGAGGCACAAACTGTCAAATAAAGGGACAGAGGGCGCCGCTCAGAGGCATTTGTACATTACTACATGCTAAATATGTAACATCATTGCTTCATTAATTAAATAAAGGGAAATCAAATGAATTTCCAACCAGTACTACAATGTATTATTATTATTATTAAAAATATATAATTTTGTATAGAGTTTGTATTAACAATATTTAATGTTTTAACATTTCTGTTAAAGATAAAGGTAGTATAAATAAATAAATTAAATATATATATTAATTGCTGATGTTTGATATTAAAATACCCCCTTGTTTTTTAATAGTATTTAATGACGCAATACTAACTTCCAGTGGGTTCTCCAACCACAGGAAGGCTCACAGTATGGTGCAGTGATATTTGGTTTGTAATTGCGGAGACGGTTTCACCTGCATCCTGGTAACAGATAAGCAGATGAAGGTGATTGAAAAAATGATGCAATACTTCCACAAACAGTGGAAAAAAAACAATCTTACAGATGAATAAATTCAGAATTTTATAGTCATACTCATGGAAAACGGTATTGATATGAATATAAAAGCATCTAAATAAATGTTTAAAAATATTCCTTCCAATAATGAGCAGTATTTGGTTGCCAAAATAATTGGAGTTTAACCATTTTTGGATCAGTTTTGTTTCTAATATTTTGTGCATCTCTTCCAGGAGACCCAGGATCCTTCTGCTGTCCTCTGGCTGGATGAGATACAGGATGCTATTCTGAAGGCCAACCAGGAAACGCGTGAAGCCTTCCAATGTAGACATATAAATCATTATTAATGTTTTATACAAATTAATTACATTCACGTTTCATCTCTTTATGAACCAAGGATAATGTAAAATGTTTACATTCACAGTTGCCCAGTCCATTCAGGCTGTCAATGAGGCAGTGGACAGTGGAGAGGCATCGCAGACGTTGGCTGCTCTACGCAACCCTGGAGCAGGACTCTACGGTGTCACCGCAGAGTGTGCCCAGACCTACCAGGATGACCTGTCAAAAATCAAGGATGAGAAAAAGAAAGAAGGTACGGCAACAAAATTAGTCGTGCAGAGATCAAGTCGCTACATGTAATTTTTTTTTTTTTTAATACCTGTGTCTTTTTGCAATGAGAAGAAATTGACAAACATACATCATTGTTGTCCAGGTGATAATGGCAGCGAGTGGGTAAAGCACTGGGTAAAGGGAGGACATAACTATTACTACAATTTGAATACCAAAGAGGGAACCTGGGTAGAACCAGAGGGGTTCCTGCAGAACAACACTCAGCTCAACAAGGAGGACATCCAGGTAAATATTAGGTTCTATCTGGACTCAAACTGTATTTAAAATAACATTAAATGAACATTTTTTTTCTACACAATATTAGTCTGTGGTCTCTGGAGTAACCACAGCTTACAACAGAGAGCAGCTCTGGTTGGCCAATGAGACGCTCATCACGAAGCTGCAAGCACGTTGTCGAGGCTACTTGGTCAGGAGAGGTTTAAAGGAACGGATGGAGTTCATGAAGTCACAGGAACCTGCTGTTACACGTATACAGGTGGGGCTGATCTCTGTTCAGGTTGAAACTCAGTCGACTGAGTAAAGATTTGTCATCATGGTGATTTTTGTTTTTATTTGTTTTCCTCACAGGCTCACTGGAAGGGCTACAAGGAGAAGAAGAAGTTTAAAGATCGCAAACAGTTCTTGAAAGATCATACTGATGATGCTGTGAAGGTAAAATCACATTAATGTACAGTAATGGCTTTATTTTCATATAGTTAACTGTTTTTTTTTGTCTCCTTAGATTCAGTCCATAGTTCGGATGCATCAGGCTCGTAAAAAGTACAGGGATCGCCTCAAGTACTTCAGGGATCACGTCAGTATTTGAAGCTAAAACCCTTTTTACACAAGTGCTGCAGATTAGGTTTTTGACAGAGCTAATTAAACAAGACAGGACGTGTTAAATTTACTGCCACAAAAATCCAAATTTTCAGTGAACAAATTACTTTTTGTCTAATGACTGCTGTAAATCATGAGGCTTTGACATTAATTTTCCCAGAACACATCCGCTGACTTTTCCCCGGGTCCTGTAGTGCTAACGGTTCATTAAGCACTCTGACATGTGTTAAGTCATTTCCACTGTGGATCTCTTTGGGTTCCTGTGGAGCGCTGCATAATTAGGACTATTGATCAGCCCTGTCATTATTGCTTGGTTTTGCAGATCAATGATGTGATAAAAATCCAGGCCTTCATTAGAGCTAACAAAGCCAGGGATGACTACAAAACACTCAGTAAGTTGAAACTAGTCAGACACTCTGGATTTTTTTAATTTTGTGATTTGGTCTGTTAACTTTCTGAATCATTCTGCGTCACTCAGCCAGCGCTGAAGATCCTCCAATGGCAGTGGTGAGGAAGTTTGTCCATCTGCTGGATCACAGCGATCAGGACTTTCAGGAGGAGCTGGAGCTGATGCGGCTACGAGAAGAGGTGGTCACCAAGATCCGCTCCAATCAGCAGCTGGAGAACGATCTCAACCTGATGGATATCAAAATTGGCCTCCTGGTCAAGAACAGGATCACCCTGCAGGAGGTGGTGTCACACAGTAAGAAGCTGACCAAGAAGAACAAGGGTCAACTGTCCAACATGATGATGATGAACAAGCAGAGAGGAGGCTTGAAGGCACTGAGCAAGGATAAGAGGGTCAAACTGGAAGCTTACCAGCATCTATTCTATCTGTTACAGGTACAGGTGACTGGTTTTCCACCAGCGTCTTATGAGACTGGACAACCACTTTTGTAAAACCATGTTTTATTCTCTTTTCAGACCAACCCCACTTACCTCGCCAAGCTCATCTTCCAAATGCCACAGAATAGGTCGACAAAGTTCATGGACTCTGTCATTTTTACCTTATACAACTATGCCTCCAATCAGAGGGAAGAGTATCTGCTCCTCAGGCTCTTCAAAACTGCCCTGCAGGAGGAGATTAAGTATGAAAGAACAAAATGAAAATAACTAGTTTTACCTTTTTAAATAAAACAGCTAAAGGTTTCTCTAACAACTGTCTGCAGGTCCAAGGTTGACCAGATGAAAGAGATTGTTACCGGAAACCCTACTGTCATCAAGATGGTGGTCAGCTTTCATCGTGGAGCACGTGGACAGAACGCTTTAAGGCAGATTTTAGCGCCAGTCGTCAAGGAGATCATGGAGGACAAAACATTAAACATCAAAACTGACCCTGTGGACATTTACAAGAGCTGGGTCAACCAGATGGAGACACAGACAGGGGAGGCCAGGTGAGCTGGAGTGGATGATGGATTGGCCGTAGTGTTTTGAATCTTCTCTGATTTAAGTCATGGCGACAACGAAGGTGACGCAACCAGCCAATAAAAAGCCAAAGCAACTTTTTAGTTTACCTTTGACTTTGTTGCTTCACAACGACTTAGGATTTAGAGGTAGTGACAAATCGAGTTGAAGAGTAAATGATGGTCTGCAAAAAAGAATGTGTCACAGACAGGGTTCTGTCTCTGTGCTATGTTGAAAGGAGAGTAATAGAAATAATTTGATTAAAAGGCTTTAGACTCCATGCCTTGTTTAATAGGCATAAATTCAGATGTAATAACCCTGACTCATTTTTAGATAACCACCAACTTGATTCCATTTCCATACTTTTCAGATGTCCTTGATGTAATGTGCACATAATGGTCAAACCCTGTGGTTTACTGTGAAAGTAGTTAAGACATAGACGTTTTCCTTAAATACAGTAATTTTGCTCTGTGACGCAGCTTGGAGAAAAGTCTTGAATGTAGTATTCAATACCAGTAATCTCTTCACTCATCACAATGTTCTCCTTTTAAGAATATTATTCATCTCGTCCTTCACCTCTTCGTTTCATCTCTGCCAACAGTAAACTGCCCTACGATGTTACGCCAGAACAGGCCATGACCCATGAGGAGGTCAGGACGAGACTGGAGACCTCTATCAAAAACATGAAGGCCATCACTGACAAATTCCTTTCTGCTATAATCGTCTCGGTGGATAAGATTCCGTATGTTTACAATTCGTACACACTATTTCCCTCTTAACTTGGATCAAGTCTGATCAAATCTGCCCCATGTTCTTTAATCTACGATGTCTCCGTGGGTTTTGTCCATCAGATATGGGATGCGGTTTATTTCCAAGGTGCTGAAGGACACTCTGCAAGAGAAGTTTCCAGATGCAACAGAAGATGAACTTCTCAAGGTTTGTCTTTTTAACTGATAGGTATATTTAAATAAAACCTACTGGGTATCCTACTATTTCAGTTGATTTTTCAAACTTCTTTCACCTTATTCCTACTTTTTCCTGCTGCTGCTTTTTCCCCCCTTACCTTGCAAACCAGCTCCAGCTTCTTTCTTTCTGGAACTGCTGTGTTCTTCTCTCTGTCTGCGGACACCAAGGTGGGCCATGACACTCTTCGGGCTCTGATTCTTTTGTTTCTGCTCTTACTTTCTGTATTTATTGCCAGAAAAGACTATAATGTAACCTTTACTATCTGAAAAATCCTAATATATCAGGGATGTTCTTTTCCCCTGGGTGGGCCCATTTATATTTCATTTTTGTTGGTGAGACAGATTTTAACCTCAGTACAATATCAGTGACACTCAGGTTACGTAAAATAATATAATGACAATTATGATATTTTTTATTTTCTGCATGCTTAAGATAACTTAGTGATCAGGAAGTGATTTGCCCAGATCAGTTTAAACCACTGTAGTAGTAAACAAGTGTAGTGTAGTAAACAAAGCACTATTTACGTCATCAATATTTTTTTATATATATTTTATAGACTTATCATGATAACTGACATTTTCTTTAAATAACATTCCAGATCGTGGGAAACCTGTTGTATTATCGCTACATGAACCCAGCCATCGTGGCGCCTGATGCCTTTGACATCATTGAGGTGTCAGCAGGTGGACAGCTGACCACTGAGCAACGAAGAAACCTGGGCTCTGTTGCAAAGATGCTGCAGCACGCTGCCTCCAATAAGATGTTTCTTGGGGACAATGCCCACCTCAATCCCATCAATGAATATCTCACAGCGTCATATCAGAAATTTAGGTGTGATTTCTTTTGTTCATTTGAGCTGTAGAAGTCTTTCTATTGTCTTTCTATGTTTTAATCTGTGTTTATCCGTCAATGTAGGCGATACTTCCTGGCAGCTTGTGATGTTCCCTCGCTGGAAGATAGATTCAATGTAGATCAATACTCAGATTTAGTTACCGTTACCAAGCCTGTCATCTACATCTCCATTGGAGAGATCATCAACACTCACACAGTGAGTCAAAGACTAAAAATCCCCTCAATGGAAATGTTGTGTATGACTGAAGCTGCAACTCGCTGTTTTTCACCTGTCAGCTGCTCCTGGACCATCAAGATGCCATCGCTCCAGAACACAATGACCCCATCCATGAGCTGCTGGAGGATCTGGGTGAGGTTCCCACAGTGGAGTCGCTCATAGGTGAGTAAACTGAGGCAAGAAATACTCATCCACTGAATAACAGGAACAGGAAGAAAAACAGGATGTCGCAGAATTTTGCTGTGGGGAGACATGATGAAGGCATCTAAGGCTGTCCATGTAGGACACAGTACTGGAAGCTTATGTTGTCAAACATGAACTTCACTTATATACAAACAGAAACCAAATGTATTGCTATATACATTTACATATCTATATACTTACAACAGGTATGTATTTTAATACAGCCAATGGGCAGTTTTAACCGTAACATGGACAAATAGTTCTGGTCATAATTACGTGTCAAAGTGACACCTTTTGTGCTGTTTCCAAGAAAGCAAACCACAAATGGACAAAGCTGATCTTTTAGAGGCAAATAATGCTGCATGGGTTTCTACAGTATGAAGAGAGTATCCAAAAAGATTAGTTGAAGTTGAAAGATGTTTCATTCCTCAAATGAGGGCAAAACTTCACGCTTTAGTCCAGTGAAGGGATTGGTCTAAAGCAGTAGAACTACTAGAGTTCCTTCTGTCATCAACCAGAAACTGATGAAGTTCCTCAGTTGAGGAATAAAATGTCTTTCAACTCCAAGAAGAAGTCCAGTTGCTGACAATAGTGGTTTCCCCTAGTTTTATTTTGATTTTATTTAAGTCTTACTTTAAGTTTCACTCAAACAGTCTATACTGCAGAGTTAACTCTACATTCTGCTCTTTAAAATGTCATGTTATTCCTGTACAATCCTAAATATTAGTCTTTAATGGAGTGATTGAGATTATATTATACTTATAACTGAGTCTGTAGAATAGGTCGGCCTGTGTGTTTTCTATGGATCTTGGGGGTTACTGACCTCCGACTTTTCGTGTGCATTTTAGGAGAAAATCCTCTTCCTCCTGATGACCCCAACAAAGAGCTCATGGGCAAAGTAGAGGTTTCACTCACGCTCACTAACAAGTTTGACGTACCTGGTGAAGCCAACACTGAGGTCGATGCCAAAACTTTGTTGCTGAAGTAAGTCCTGAGTGAACATTAGAGACAGATGGTGCAGTAGCTCTGGATGTTCCCTCTTTTGTATTTAACTGTTCACTTCCTTTCTCTGAAGCACCAAGAGGCTCATTGTGGATGTGATTCGGTTTCAACCTGGAGAAACTCTTACAGAGATTCTTGATTCAACACCAAGCCCTGAACAGGTTAGAAAAAAAGAAAATATTGCTATCGCCTCTGACTGTTGGCAATAATTTTATCTGTCAATGAAAGCAACAAAATCCACAGATCTACAGTGACATATCTGTTATATTTTCTAAAAGAAATGTTGTTAAAAGAATAGTTTGTTCAATAAAACTAATTCCCTGGAGGGAGAAACACACCAATGCAGAAACTGTTTTACTGGTGTACAGGAGGCAGAGTACCAGCGGGCCATGCAGAGGAGAGCTGCCCGAGACGCCAAGACACCAGAGAAGATGAAGCAGGTTAAACCTGTGGTAGACGACAGTCTGACGCTGCAGGGGAAGAAGGAGAAAATCAAGAACAACCTGCAGAGACTAGCAGAGCTGGGCAAGGTTCACCCGGAGAACCGCTACCAGGACCTTATCAATGACATCGCCAAGGTAGAAAAAGACTACGTTTATATTCACCAGTGTACAAACAGTGAGATTGTTTTGCATGTTGTTGACATGTGACTTGTTCCTTTTCAACAGGACATCAGGAATCAGAGACGGTATCGCCAGCGTCGGAAAGCCGAGCTGGTGAGACTTCAGCAGACGAACAACGCCCTGAATTCCAAAACCAATTTTTATAATGTACAGATTGATTCATACAATTTGTACATCAAGTCTTGCATGGACAGCCTGACCAGCAAGGGAAAGTGAGTAGTTTTCATTTTATTATTACTTCCCTTTTCTCATAAAAAAGGTCATTTCTAAGAGAATGCAATAGAGGTAGAACCCTTAACCACGGGTTTCAAACTCAGATAAGTTGAGAGCCACCACGCACACTATCATTTCACTGAAGGGCCATGTCAGCTTTCAATGTTCAATACAAAAGAAAAAAAATTAATAAAACATCAGTTTGCAACACTGGACCAGAAGGAGACTGTGGATCAGGGCTTTGAAAACTATAGGATTTACCATAAAATGTGGAAAACAAATCTATAAAATATTATTATAAATTCAAATGGCCCATGGGCCCCTGCCTAAACATAGCAACATAAAGACAAAAAATTACAAATGGTGTTTGTATCGCCATGACCTACAGTATATTTAACCATAATACTTTAATATTTGCATGTTTTTATATACTATTTAGAATAAAATTGTTCAATGTTTATTATTAAGAGGATTCTATTGGTACAAAAAAAATGATTAGACCACCCTTGCTTTCTTCAGTTTCTTCTTCATTCTAATGCCTGGTACCACTAAAGGTATATTACCTGAAGAATGAACAGGAAAACATGGAATAAAAGCACTGTTATTGGCAATACAATAACACAGTCATTGATGTAGGAACTGAAGTGATTTTGGTTACAATCAGAAATCATGGAAAATAGCCAGATATTAGTTCTAAAATTTGAGCTATTTTTGTTGTTATCATTATATTTGTCCTAACAAACGTACCTTCAGTGGTACCAGGCACTGAAATAAAAATAAATTTTAAGAAAACAAAAGAATGGTCTTATAGTTTGTCTAAAATTGTATATTGCATAGTGTAGTTATGTCATCAATTTGTACTTGATATGGATTTCATCACTCAATATCATTTTACTACATATAGAGGATTCACTGACAGGACCTCAGGCTAACACCTTCTGTCCCATGTCTTCTCTCTCCTTTGAAACACACGTATCGCTCTTAAAAAAGAAGTAGGTCACACATATGGAGGCGGTGACTCACTCACTTTATTATGGAACACCTGCTGGATTTGATTTTTGTGACAATAAATCGGTGGCTGTTAGAGCTGTGAGTTGCTGCAGGAAATAACATTCAGCTGCAGTCACACAAGTGCTGCCCCAGTTACCAGAGCTGGTAAATTTTTACTTTTTTTAATACCTCACACAGTAGACTAAAAATGGACAGACCCATAAGGAACTGAGGTTTGTTGTTTTGACAAAATTTAAAAAGAGAAACTGGGTTTTGTTCATATTGTGGGAAAAATGGTGGACTATGACCCTTGTTTTCAGGGCTGAACTTCTAAAGGAAAAAATAAAATTCAGAAAGCAAACATGTGAAAGACTGGAGCAGAACCTGTGTAATCTGATAAAAATGATCATCAACAATCATATTGTTGTTTATAACCACATCGGATTAGAGCAGTGCTTCTCAATTATTCTCTGTTGCGCCCCCTCCGAGTCAAATTCATTTGATTCCTTGTGTGCCACATTGTTCTTAGGTGTCTCACACTCATTGTCAGAGATGCTATTGTCTGCACTGATGCACTTGTCTCTCTTGTTGTCATCAGGTTGTCAAAGAAACAAGGCGACAAGGCCAAGAAAAGTAAACAAGTCTCCCAGAAGTACACGGCATCTCGCCTCCACGAGAAAGGCGTGCTCATCTCTATAGAGGATCTGCAGCCCAATCAGTAAGTTGACCCTCTTCTCATGCAAAAAAAACAGTTAAGATTTAGGTTCATTAGGTTCTGCTAGCACAGAAGTGTCAAACTCAGTTTTCGCACTGGACCAAAATTAGAAACTGGCATGAAGTCATTGACCAAACTTTTTTTTTAACAATAAATGTGCATATTTTACATTCTATCCATATATACATATATAGCTTTATATATTTATACATATTTACGTACATATATACGTACGTATATATAAAATATATATTTTTAATATGGAAACATTGAATCTGGAACAGCCAATGCTTAACAATGTCAACACATGAGAAATTAGAAATTAAATGAGAAATAAAACAGTCATCATTGGTATGTGTTTCTTATTCTGTGCCTACTTTTACTGACCTACAACAAATAAAACAAAATGTCTGTGCTATATTAAAGACAATACATTGGTTATACTACAAAGTCTGCCAGTATTTATGGGCCAACGTGGAGGGACAAATCTAATACACATTTGACATGTTCTTGCGGGCCAAATATTATTGAAAGGTGGGCCAGATTTGTCACCTGTGTACTAGAACATCCAGAAATGTTACAGAGAGAAAATCCAAAAATGTAGGTAGTTTTACTGCATTCTTTCATGAAGGGTTTACATTCTTTGATTAATGTGTATTCTGTGTTCTCTCTCTTGTAAAGTCGCGAGTTGTTTGCATAAAATCATGACTTGTTTAACTACAAACTCCATTTTTGTTCCAGGACAAATTGTAAATGATGTTTTTTCCTCCTTTTCCCCAAGAATAAAAACAACATAAGGACTTTTTTTTTCTGCTCGCAGGTTCAAGAATGTTATTTTTGAGATTTCGCCATCGGAGTCTGTTGGAGTGTTTGATGTGAATGCCAAGTTCATGGGCGTGCACTTGGAGACATTACAGCTAGAATACCAGGTATTGTTTCACACAGCAGCAGCTCAACGACAGATTTCCTCCGACTCATTCGGGGTGAGTTGGGTTGGTTTTTATAAAGACTCTCATACAGATCTGTCTGCCATGTTTTGTTTTTTTTTCCTCAGGATCTCCTTCAGCTGCAGTATGAAGGAGTGGCAGTGATGAAGCTCTTTGACAAGGCCACCATCAACGTGAACCTACTCATTTTCCTCCTCAACAAGAAATTCTATGGAAAATAGAGAAGGAAAGACAAGAGGGCAAGAGACTCTGATTAAAACCACAACGCCCACTCTGAGGGCTGCTGAGCACCCTGACCCAAACCATCCTGCCCATCCCACACGTTTTCTACTGCACTTCACCTATGTGCCTATGCAAATTTATGTGCATTATTTTAATTATGTGGATTATCATTTTTTGCTTTCACTCTTGATGCATCAGTCTTGTGCCTCACCCCTGTAGGCGAACCACAGACACTTGCTGGAGTCTTTTTACCGTCTTTGTTGCTGCAGCTAGATCTGAGCTCTAGTGTTTGTACTGTCTTTGCTTTAAATGTTTAAAAAAAATATATGTGCATGGGCCTATTATTAATTATAAAAAAATATGTTTTATGTAAAAAAAATATTGTGTTTTATGTCTTTCTTAGCTTTCATTTTGTCTGTGCAGTTGACTGATAAAAAGCTCTCATCAAGTGATAGAGTGTTTTTCAAGGGACTAAAAATGGGAAATGATTCCAGGTCTTAGACTCGGTGACTCATCTCCACTCTGTTGCATTTTGTGTTTTGGTCTAGAGAAAAAGAACATGTTAAAAGACAGTTGGTTCATCTTTTCCTTTACAGTTTACTCTGGTTTATTTACTTTACTCCATTTTTTTTTCTTTCCCTCTTTTTCAATACAAGCCACATGTATTATCCATTGAAACAGACACAATGACACACCATACATGGTTAATACATGAGAAATTAGTTTAGCAGTAGAAGACGAATAAAATTCCAATGCCCGTATCATTAACAATTAATTTAGAATTTATGTTTAACCTTCCTGATCTATACCATGTTGTCTCTAACTGAAAAATCCAGGTTGAGAGTTTATTCAGGAGTAGTCAGAAAGGTTGGAAGCTACAGTTATAATGATGGTTTGAGGAATGGACTCAACACAGTAGTTTTTACTTATTTTAACTTATTACAATCTGCAAAAAGGAAATGTAATTTGCGTGGATTAATTCGCAGATTGTCACAGATATCGAGCTAAGGTTAAATACGGGAATTTATGTACCATTTCGACAGACATTTGTTACAAAGACATGTTTTTTTTAAAGTTTAGTTAAAAATTATACAAAAATGTATACATCAATAAATAAATTAACACTGAAGTAATGTTATGTTTCTAGACCCTTTTTTCACTTGTAGGTAGACAGGTGATTGGGCTGGGGCTAAAATGGGATTTAGTCAAAATATGCAAAAATATATTTTACCCACTTTTTAAAATTCTTTGTAGTTTCAGTGTTTTAGGAGCATTTCTGTCATAGGTTATACAGTGTATATATACAGTATATATATATATTAATATATATATTATATTACAGTATATATACTGTATATATACACTGAGTATATATACAGTATATATACCTACAGTATATATACCATATATAC
>JAFBJS010003332.1:157020-176839 GCA_016785265.1 Paraplagusia blochii | reverse complement strand
TATGCAAAAATATATTTTACCCACTTTTTAAAATACTTTGTAGTTTCAGTGTTTTAGGAGCATTTCTGTCATAGGTTATACAGTGTATATATACAGTATATATATATATATATATATATTAATATATATATATTATATTACAGTATATATACTGTATATATGCACTGTATATATACAGTATACATACTGTATATATACAGTATATCTCCTCAGGCACTGGCTCAGCTAGCTGCCCTCTGCTCACTATGGTGATGGCTAAAATGCTGAAAAAAAGGCATAAATAACAATGGACAAATTATTTATTTGAACTTTTCCTACAATTAAATCAAATTGTTTTTAGACAAATCTTATAATAAACCTCGTATGATTTTATTATAGTTCACCTCAGCTTTGAAGAAGGGTGAAAAGAAACGAATTGTGATTAACTACTTTGTCGCCGCCTGGCGGACGACATAGGCATTGTCGCTGGTAACGAGGTAATGTTTTTTTTCTGGCAGCACAGCGAGGAGGATAACGAACCATCCGACCCGAGTTGCAGCTCTCAGCCTTTACAAGCGACGGCGAATCAAACTGAAACGATGGCAACTGTAATCTGAAGAACCCTCGATTTAGCAGTTAGAAAAGGGAGATTTTGTCGTATTTATCCACCAGCGCCGGTTCATGTTGACAGTCTGCGGGATATAGTTTGTCTGACGTCTCTCCGCTGCCCATGGATTAACCACAGGACCTGACTCTGTAGCGCTGTCATATCAGCTACGGAGGGACATTGAGGATCGGTAACGTCTGCATCGTGTCAAGTTTAGAATTCATTTTTGGAGCTTGTTTTTGAGAGTTTTTTAAAAGTGAGAGTCAACATTTACACAACCTGAAGGGAAACTAATGGACACTTGTTGAAATAGCGAGAACCCTACGGTCAACCTTTGCTCCGTGCTCCGCTAATGTCAGAAACGAGATTTAGCCACGGAGGCCAACAACTTTCTACGACACCAGCCACCAACCGTTGGGCTCCTACCCGCTCCTGTCGCGCGTATGTCGGATATTGACCAAAGTGGAGCGTCTACAACGCGTTTGTCCGTGTTTTGGAGACATGACCGACGGAAACTAAGCGGACTGAGCCCGCAGCCTGAGCTGGAACGTTATGTTTGTTAGCTAACCGTGTCAGCGCTACATTCAAACAAGTGGTTCGAGTCTGTTAACGTCAAAGTTTTTTCGTGCTTTTGACGACTTTTTTAATAACTCTTAGACGTCAGAATTTATTTGGAAACGTCATTTGCATAACCTTAATGAACCTTTCCTTCAATGTATCATTTGAGAAGTGTTTTTAATACGAGGAGCTGAATTGCTAGCTTAAGCGACTTAGTAACTTAGAGACTACTTCTCTGACTTTGTCAGTAATGGTCGAACCCTGATGGGTTCCACGAAGCCTCCATCGAGTGACTTAAGAGAATAAAACTTTCAACGCCAGTGCGTATTTTTTTTAAAGAGTTAGTCCGTAGCTGAAGTGGTTAAACTGCGGCCCGCACAATGTCCGGCTCCCCGGGCACAGGTGGCTCGAACCCCAGGAAGTTCAGTGAAAAGATTGCGCTGCACAACCAGAAGCAGGCAGAAGAAACCCGGGCCTTTGAGCAGCTGATGACAGACCTCACCGTTTCGAGGGTAAATACTTCCACTTTTGTTCTAACATTCTTGTTTCGGTGCTGTTTTCTTTTCCTTTCTGCTGCACCGTGGTTTCGATTGTCTTACCACATCTGTTGACTGAGATTTTTTTGGCTTGGCATCTATTCCTTCCATGTATTCATTCAGCACCCCTGGTCACGGTATGCTGCAGCACAATACGTAAAAAACAAATGTGATTCACATTTGTTCTTCAGTATTTGTCACGCATTTCTATTATGTTGTTACAACCAAAGAAACAGGAAATACAAAAATGTCTTGTTCTATTTGGAACCACTCACCCAGACTTTTTCTGGGTGTGTTGTTTTGAAAGTCCAAGGACGTATTGTTGTCTGTGAACTTTCAGTTGTTTTTACAATATTATTCCAGACTGTTTCTCTCCAAAAAATTGGACAAAATCAGGGGAATAATGCAAAGGGAATTCTAAACTTGCACATACAACCACACTATTTCCAGTTATTTTATTTCCCCAACACAAAAAAAAACCTGTTCATTTTGTTGCCCATACAACAATGTTGCCCAATAGGTAGATCAGGATCTACTAGTAGATCTCCAAAGGAGTGTTGGTATATTCTGACCACTAATCTAAAAAACAACTAGACATGTAATACTATTTAAATATCCTAATCACTGGACTAAAGTGAGGATAATATAGGTATTAAGTTAGACAGTATAACATAAAATATATGTTAATGTAGAGAGTAAGATATCCAGTTTATATAGGTAAATATATTTTTAGAGTTTTTAGAGTTTTAAATCTAGGTAGATGACTTCATCCTGGTCATTTGAAAAGTAGCAAGTAAAAGTAGTAGACAAATAAGTGTGATGTCTTTTAAGAGATAGAGTAATTCCAACATTAACTCGGTCCATGCCACATAATTGGACTTCACTGCTGAAGTCTACTGTATATCAAGCTGTTATCCTGGCCCTTTGATGTTAGAACAGAGGGATTCTGACAGATGTTTGACAGATGTTACTTTCTAGTTAGTTTATAGACAGAACCAGCAAATTTGCAGGAAGTTCTGATTTGAATGTTTCTTCCAGTTAATAATAAGCTAAATTGAGACTATAGTAACCACTAAGCTAGCTTAGAACCAAGTGTGCAAGAACACTACTCAGTATTAGAGTAACTTCCGTCAGTGTGCTAATAGTTTGTGTATCATAAGTATCAAGAACTTAAGCTCCAATTTCTTCATCTTGGCTAAAACTCCTGGTAGATGCCCTCTGTAGGCAGGTCTTATAATTTAGCTGCAGATACTTTTTGTTACATTTCCCATCATAGGAAAAACCTTGTTGGCCAATAAATCAATTTTCAAAAGAAAAGTCCAATGAGAGTGGCTGAGTTTAGTCAAGAAACATGGCACATTGCATGCAAACAGCTGGACTATTGTTGGTAACTGTTAGACAACACACAAGCAGATGTAGATGAATGAATGCTCAGAGGAGGGACAGTGGTTATATTGGTAGATCCTAGAGATGGAGCTACCTGGTAGCAGACTAAGACTAAAGCCAAAGTGGAGGTTGATGGATGCAGTGAGGGAGGACATGGAGGTAGTTGGAGTTAGAGTTTAGAATACAGAGGACAGAGAGAGATGGAAATTGTTGACTCACTGTGGCAACCCCTGAAAAAAATGGACCGAAAAAGAGAAAAAAAGAAGAGAATAGGTCTTCAAGGGTGTCACATGGTTCATCATGTCAAATTGAATCCTAATATTAAATGACGCATAACAATATGATAATGACTCCATCTGCTTTCTTCATTTGTCAGACTGGAAACAGTGGTAGAGCAATCATGGTTATTAAGAAATGCATAGTAGTATTGAAATACATTTATAATATTGATTTAAAAATCTATCTTCCTTAAAGGAAAGCTTGAAAACATTATTTAATTACAAGAAATTGTAATAAATATTTTCAAAAGCTATTCAGTTTATGGATTAAATGTGAATATTACAAATGTCAATCACTCATGCTCAGAAATCATACAAATATGAAACAAAGCAATTGCTTGACAGTTTAAAACATCAATGTATTTCAACAACTGAATTATGCTGTGCAAAGCCAGTCCACTTAAAAATAAAGGGGATTTTAGGCCATGCCTTTTTCCATATTATCTGGAGATTTTAAACATGTAACCGTATTTACAGTTACATATTCCCCTCCCTTGCATCTTTGGCAGGGCACACTGTGCTGCTCTGAACTGATGCCATTCTATTTAGGTTTCCGAAAAAGCTATGACCATCTGGCCTACTGCACACCCCACTGATGAAGTGCTGCCCAGACTGACGTTTAGCATTTCATGCACTAAACCATTAATAAACATGCAGTTTTTGCTGGCAAACATTGTATCTTAATGTAATCCAAGATGTCAATAAATGAAAAAGTATCATGATTTAACCATCGTCAAAATAAAAGCAGCAAAACACGGCATTTAACAGGCAGTTGAAGAAGCAGCTATTCTATCTATACACACAAGAAAAAAAACTCCCCTGCATTTAACATGTAAACAGCAATAGTAGTTATGGGAATAATTTGATAACGGACTCGTGAAGTTCTTTGAATGAAGCAGTCAATGATGATCTGATGATTTCTCACATTCATAAATACATTTTGTTTGGTTTTAAACCATACTACTCTAAGCTGCGGTTATGTCTTTCTGTCATAACCAACACAGTGTCAGCCATTAAACTCCCACCCACACTATTTAGGTAATAACAGATTTCTAACCCAGTGTTTCCCTTGAAGGCATGGCTGTACCTTAAACCTTTTTATTTCCCAAGCATGGCTGTGATAAATATAACTGTAAACCTAATTTGAAAACAACATCTTATTGGATATAAACAGTGAATCTACAATTGTACGGAACAGTTAGAGATTAAGTGGTCTGTTGAGATGTAGTAAATCAGGCTGTATGGAATGGAATGGGTCAATTCTGCTGTCATGATTTGTTTCTAATTTGTCATCTATCCAGCCTGTGCATGCATTTTCTATTATGCTGATTATCCCGTGTGTTTTGTTATGTGTATGTTTTCTCTTAAAATGTGTGAGCTCATTCCCAAAATCAGAAACTAATATGAAGTAATCTTATATGCACTTTATTTTTAAGTAAGCAAAGAAAGCTTTAGTAAATTATTATCTGTGTGGTGCCTTGCAAAAGTTGGACTAAACTCACAATTGTTGCACCTAAACTGGACTTGGGTTACACAAAAAACTGGTCTGATCTCAGATAGTAACTAATGGTTTACTATGAAGTCACGGGCCAAACTCAATATATTTAGAGAGACATTAACTGTGAATGTGTGTGTCTCTTTGATTCTCTCCAAATATAAGATATTGTTTTTTTCATATTTTCATATGGGCCAGTTTTGACACCTGTGGTCTAACAGTGAAAATGGCATGTGTTTGTTTTCTTTTTTTTTTTTACCTCCAGGTGCAGTTTCAGAAAGTCCAGCAACTACGTTTGTCTCAGCCTCGGATGCCATATTATGGAGGCTCTTTGCCTAATGTCAATCAGATTAGCAACTCAAACACAGAGTTTCAGGTGAGTTTTAATAATCAAAAAATTCATGCAGCAAAAAAGTACATTATTTTATTTTCACTTAGATTTGGTTAACGTAGAACTTAGACTTCTCAACAAGTTGCTTATAAGGTAGTAAATTGCTGAGAGCATCCACCAAACATTTGAATTTACAATGAATCAGTTTCAGTTTCTGCTCATTTCACAAATCTACATGGATCTAAAAATGCTTGGCACTGTTTTCAAAACGTTTGCAGCTATTACGTTAAAAGTATTTTTTTAAGGGGCTTTTCAAAGATACTGTGGCCACAGAAAAATACAACAAAACAGTTGAATCTTAAGAATTCACAGGAGATGGGGAGATGTGAATAAATTAGAAGTGTTTCTAAAGCTCAGCGAGGAGTTAGTTCCCTGCACAGCTTTGAGCCATGTTTTGTTGTGTGTCAGTTAACAGTGGTTGCTCTGTAGCCCAGAGCCTGTATCTGTGTCAGCTCTCCAAGGAGGGAGCTGTGTTGAGACAAGTGGGTGCGGGTGAAAGTGTCCTTGTTACTGGAGAGAATGGCTCTTTGAGGTAAAGCAGTAATTGCAGCACTTTGTGAGCTCCAGAAATCAAACCCCACATGAAAGAAAAACAAAGGTCAATCAACCTTTTCACATCTCTTCACTTTCTGTTACAGGAAATCAATCTGGACTTGTTTTCTTTGAGATAAAAAAAGATTATGTCTTTAGATATAATTAAAGCAAATATATACTTGAGTATTAATGATACTGTATGTGTCATCAACATGTATTTAATTTAAATTCTGTATACATTTAAAAATGACATGATGGCAAAAGAATTTCCCTTCTAGCAGTGCTGATGTTAATACTCCTGAGGTAGAACAGTGGTTTTTACGGATAATGCATCAGAAAAAGAATCATTGCTTTGGATTAAGGAAAGAGAGGAAGGGAGGGAAGCAAGCAAGCAAACTAACTCCTTGTCACATAACAAAATGTCATCCCCATTAACCCCATCAACCCCATTAACGATAATGTACATCATTGGTGGATAAAGCAAGCTTGGTTTTTATAAAGGGTTTGTAAAGTATCATCACATATAATAAACTTCAAATAATGATGATGTGTTTTGCTCTTCAGACCGGCTTTTCATCTGGATTGGACTCTGTCAGAGGAACTCGCCACCATGGCCTGGTCGAAAGGGTCCACAGAGATCGAAATCGGATTAATTCTCCCCATCGTCGCCCTGTGGACAAACACGGACGGCAAATATCCTTTCAACTTAAAGAAAATGTATGTAATGTAAGGATGTAAGTAAGCTTATAGTAATGTTAAGTAACATTCCTTAACATTAATATTCATATTTTAAGCATGAATTCCTGACTTATTGATATGTCAACATATATACCACTCATGCTTGTGTCTGCATGTACACACCAAGTATTAAGAGGAAAGGCTAAAGTTAATGGATAAGAGAATTATATGCCCTTTTGATTTGATTAAACTCTGCAGCACATTTGAGCATAGGGTTGTGCCGTGCAGATAGAAGAGTTTCAAGTTACTCTGCACATTGATCATGTGATATGCTGTGGCAAACCTATGGGGAAGGTTACCATTGTTTTGTATTTGGCAGGGAGCCATTGTATCCTAATTTAACTAGAGAATTCATTAAATTATTAAAGGAAATTTACAATATCTGTGACTATACCTGACACATTCAATTAACCTTTGTCAAGTATTGTGTTTCCTCTTGTTTTTAAACGAATAAGAAATGTTAGGGGATATTATTGTTGCACACTCAGTATTTTTTTTTCAACTTTAAAGGTTATTTATAAGTTATCTACTATGAAAGTTTATTGTACTTGTAATAAAATTAAACAAATCAATTGCCCAATTGATTGGAGCAGTTACAGGCAGTGATGAAAATGTGGTTTGTGGTTTACATCTAACCTGGCACTATGTTTCACAAACAAAGTAGTGGTTAGTGGCTGTGACTATTGGATGAGTTTTCTTCTTATTTTTTTCCTCTTTTTTTTTTTTTTTTTTCTATTCTCATCTCACCTCTTTGTACGTAACGTAGGATTGGCTAACTCTTTATTCTCTTGTACGTACCATTACACAATATGAGCTAAGCGCTTGGTGCAGTTGTTGGGTGTGAGGACCAAACATTTGAATAAGCCAGCCGACCAGTTCAACAGGATCGTTCACTCATTCTTTGAATATGAAAAAAAGTTGATCTACTGTTCTTCCAACTTGGCTTGTAATGAAGCTAAGGAAATGTATGGATTATTGCACTCCTTTCCAAAACACAACTGAGGAGGGGCAGTTTTTGAGCTGTTGCAAATTCCCTCCCTAACACTGATATTATATATATATATTTATATATATGTATATTTTTATTTTTATTTTTTTTAAGGGTAAGCAGATGTTCTGCACTACACTGTTTGACCTTCTGCGGTACTCGAGCTGTTTGTTGAACACTCAACAATTTTATTTCACCACCCAAAACAACTTCCTAGACCGTAGCCTGTTTCCAAAGCCTGCAAGCTGATCCAATCTGAAGCACAAAAAAAAAAGACTGTCAGCAAGACTAAACACCAGTCCTCTGATATCCTGCCTTTCCACAAACAATGATCATTCATCATCATCATTGCACATCAAAAAATGTCAGAGTTCATTAAAAACAGGAGTTACACTGAAATAAACTTAAAAGTTCTTTTTTTATTATTTGCTACATACTGTATGTTACAGAATTGTTCATTATTTCCTTAACAAAAGTTTACATTGAAAGCTCCCCGTACGGCACAGTTTACCTGTCCCCACCTCCGGACAATAACTGGAGAAGGTGAGTGAAGTATTTTAGTATTTTTTTCCCGTTGGTTGTCTTTCTATTTATGTGAACATATTAATATGATATTATATGTAGAAACAGTTGATTTCTATAAATTATAAATGTTATCATGGTGTCCAATTTTGGCTTTTGAGGTTGTTTTTAAAAGATTATTTTGTTTTGGGGAAAATGATAGAGAAGCTAGTTTGAGATGGTTTGGACATGTTCAGAGGAAGGACAGTGGTTATATTGGTAGAAGAATGATCCTAGAGATGGAGCTACCAGGTAGGAGGCAAAGAGGAGATTGATGGATTCAGTGAGAGAGGACATGGAGGTAGTTGGAGTTAGACTAGAAGATACAGGACAGGGGGAAATGGAAATTGTTGACCCGCTGTGGCAACTCCTGGGAAAAAAAGGGACAAGCTAAAAGAAAAAAAAAAAGATTATTTTAAATGATTCAAGCATCTGGTGGTAACAGTGAAAAGGCTGCATCTCATTGAAGGTGTTTTATTTGAGAAGGTCATGCCCACCTACTGGTGTTCTGCCTTTGGGGGTTTTTAATGTTGTCACAGCACCAGCGCCTTCTGTCTCTCCAACTAAACCGGCTGGATGTCTTTCAACGTTCTTTTTGCTGCTACACATAACAGACAGAATGAGAGTAGTCAGCGTTTTCCACCGTGTTTACACCAGAGTTATGGCCTTGTGATAAATGGCTCAGCCCTCCTTCTCCCCCATCACTCTCCACTGCTCTTTCTTCACACAAATGTTTAATAAACCAGCCTTTGGCCAGCTGACAACCGTCAGAGTTCATTTTCTTCCACCGGCCCATCACACAGGGACATTTACCAGGCCTTGATTTGAGTGTTGTCTGACAGGTTGTGATACAGTGAAGTAAAATAGGTCCACACCCTCGTGTCGTCATTGGCCAAACAAAACAGGTTGACTTACATACAGTATATCTTCACTAAAGAGCCTGTCATGCCCATTCTAAAGATGTAGGTGTGTTTTTTAAGGAGTAGTTCTGCACGTAGCATGAAGGCGCTGTGCTGAAATTTTTATGGGATTCCATAGTTTAGTGGTTATCACATTCGCTGCGATAACCACTAAACTCACACGAAAGGTCTCCAGTTCGAAACCAGGTGGAATTTTAAAATGGAAACTGATCAGTAGATAAGTTCTACGTGTTGCCTTCGACTTTTTGCCTTGAACTTCTTCTGCCATCCCTACTATAAACGTCCTTTATATGACTGACATCAGCTCTATTCAAGTCCCTGCAAGCCATCGTCTGCCTCTTGCTTCAACCTGCAGCTGAAATGGACTTCCCTCACAGCAATAAATGAAGCTCAACACTGAGTGTAAAGCTTTAATTTCACTAACTTGACTGACATTTTCTTCTCATTTATTTAAGCTAATGGCTGGTGATAATAGGCTCAACCATCACCTCAGAATTTTATCTTTATTGACTTTAATGGCTGGTTCAGTAGTCCACAATCACATTTCTTGAAAAATTTATCGACAATTGCTTTATCTCTGCACTTCACATTCCTTATTTAACTTGTTAAAATGTCACATTATATAGTCAAAAACTACCACCCTTTACAGAAACACTAGATTTTGTTATGTAGATGATGCTTCCTGTGAGATTCCTTTAAAATGTGCCAGTGGGAATTTGGCAAAAAGTCAAGACTCACATTTCAGTAGTAAGATTTATGAATGGATTAGAGGGGACTTTTTTTTTTTTTTTTTTTTAAAGTTCAACTTGTAGCATAAAATGACAAAGGCCTACTTGTATTCAAAATAAGTTACTTCGAGGACAACTGGGCATAGTAGGTTTCTTGTAGAGGCTTCTTCAGTTCTTCAGCCTCTTGGATGAGAGGTGAAATGTCTTCAAGAAGCTACTATGTCCAGTTGCCCTCTAAGTAACTTATTTTGGATTGAATGATCTGGATGATTTAGAATCTACACAGACGCCTACTTATGTTGTAATGTTTTATTGCAGCTGGTATTCTGGAAGTATTTTTTTAATTATTTAAAATTGCAGTTTTAAATGTTCACATGCAGAAAAATGAAAACTAAAAACCTTTGGAAGGTAATCCCCTAAAATGTTAAGAAGGTTTCAATAATGTAAAGATATTTCTTTCAAAATTTATTGCTGTGTGAGAATGTGTTCCCATGAGAATTCTTTGTCTGGACTTGCCTGAATTGCAGAAAAATCCCATTGGTAAGACATCATAACTATTTGACAGATTTTCATTAGCCTTCTGCAGAAATACTGCAAATTTTAATGTCTGGAGCAAAATATACTACACTTAGAATCAAAAGTAAATAGCATTGTGACGCAAGTATTGCTGGAATTGAGAAATTCTCTGGTCAGAAGTGTCCCATCTACTTTTCTCGTATGCAGTTTTATGCTTAGGCTTTTCTTTTTTCAACTTCACCATTTTTTCTACCATGTCTATTTGTGCTGTTGTCTGAATCAGTGTTCCCCAACCCTATTTGCACCATAAACTGGTCAAATAAATACCACCAGATAAATACCACTAATGAAAATAGTATTATTTTAAGTATAATAATCAACATATATCAACTCTGTCTACAACTTTATTGACAAACAAAGTTGATAATCACTGAAATAGGTTTGTTTTTTCAATGCAGAACTTTTCACCTCTAAGTGGCAAAGCAGTTTTTAAGGGTTCATTGTCTCATTGAAGAGCCACTACAGTGTGGATGTCCTCGATCAGACAGAGAATTCCTACTCTGTGTTAGGTGGCACAAGGAAGCAGCCAGTTGCCAATTATTTGACATGGATACACAAACATTAGCGTCAAATAATAAATAAAACATAAGTTGAGCATCATGTCTCTGGACCGGTACCAATTGCCCCAGAGACCGGTACCAGTCCACGGCCCGATTGGTCGGGGACCGCTGCTCTAAATCATTGTCACTACTGTACAAAGTCATAATGGTAGGTTTGATTTGATTTAAAAGGCTTGATAATTTGTTTTAATTAGTCCTGCAAACTGTAATGGTATTTTAAATAAAGGCAGTTGAAGGGAAAGTAGGAAATTTAGGGCAGATAGACTACTCTTCCAGTAACTTTATCATCTGGGGAATCCCATTAAACCTAATGTTCTCAGAGCACTGTGGCTGTCCAGCTATTAGGTATGAACTTTTATTCAAAGAAGCGGTTGATGACTCAAGGTTGTTTTTTTTTTTCATCCTTTGAAAGTGTCTGGGGTTGTTGTTTTGCAGTGAAAAGCAGATTCTCTGCCAGAGGATTTCAGGAGAGAGTGGGTTGCAAGTGTTTACAAGGCCAACTACATCTGCACTGCATTAACGCCAGTCGGCTCTGGAGAAGAGCCATGATGCTTCTTAACTGTTTCAGTGCTTTAAAGGCCACTGCAGTGATTATCTATAATGCTTGTTGCCTACTTTTATACTCATAGCCATCTTATCAGCTCAATGATCAGCAGCCAGGACAACAGCTCTTATCTTCCCTCCCTATTTGGCTAAGCTGTTTTTTTTTTTTTTTATCTGTCTTTGGAGAGAAAAAGTGGTAATTTCCCAGTGTTGACCATCTGTATCCTGTAGTGAGTTGGGCCATGACTTTTTTTTTCTGATATCAACCATCTGTCCTCCAGAGTTCATTACAAACTACATGGATTGCTGCTTGGAAATTTTTAAAGTCAACGAATACTACCTTATGACTCTGCCTGGGAAAATAAACACTTAAAAGGATGTAGCATACTGGTTTTGTAGAAGGCAGTAGAGAAAAGCAAAGCTTAGGATGTGGCTCTTTGGATCATCATCTGCTACAGGGTCACAGACCAAATGTTGTCCCACGCTCCCCTTCTCCTCTGTTCACCAATCTTGGGTCTGCTATTTTTGTACTAGTCTCAAATGGGGTAAGATCTCAAAGCGTCTTGAGATTTATGTGCAGAAGGTCTTTTTATGACTTAAAAAAAAATTAGGGTGATCTTATAGCTGCTTTCAAATAAACAGGCTGTTCCACCTTTAGAATAAAAACATACTACTTATTCCTATTTTTTTACATTTGCAATATTCAGTCAAACTATTCTGTTCAGAAAAATCATATTTTGAGTCACTGTAACTCGGACTTAACAACATTTAGTCAACAAAACTGTTTTTATTTTTGGGGGGTATTAAATGACAATAAAATCAATGAACTCTTTGTGTTTAATGAAAAAAATGTCTGTTTCTTTTCAAAAAATAAATTCTACACTGCTCACAGTGGCTATTTTACATTTGCAGATAAAGTAAAAGAGATAATTGTGTACTCTATATGTATGTTGCACTAGATATGTGCGGCATTTCCTTTCTTTTGTTCTACTACTAAAGTGAGTGATGGGACTAATTTAATCCCCCTTTATACAGTATGTCCCTCCTAGAAAACAAAAGATGCTTGATTGGCTCCTGCTCTTCATTCAGATTTCATCAATTGACTCGTGCGTACGTCTGCAAAACTCTTATCTCTTTATGTGAGAAAAGAGGTTTGACCTATTAGGTTACAAAGGAACCTGATTTCTTCATTAATGGTACTGTACTTTAAGTGCTACTTATATTGTAGATCATGTGATGCTATAGTAACTATGGAAGGGACCTCCGTGAAGGCAGTCTTTTCATAACAACGTAAAAGTCCATGTGAGTTCTTGTGGTCACATTTGTGTTTTTAAAAGGTCTTTTTATTTTTGAAGAATCCACTTAGATTCCACTCCAGTGCTTCAGGCTTTGACAATGGCTTTCCACATCTAGTTGTTGTTCTTGTTCTGCTGATTCTTGTTCTCAGATCTGGTGGTATTTATTATCCTCTCTCCACCCCTTACAGATATTGGAAAACTGATTATTTTCACCAGCAAGATTGTAACATTTCTATAGTGATATCTGTTTTCCAATGTCTTTGTGTCGACCAAATTTTTATTTTCCTTTAACTTGTGTTTTTCTGGGTCTTTTCTTAAGTACCAAGTTCAGTACTAAAATTCTTTCTCCTTTTAAAGTGTAAGGACAGGAGCCAAGGGTCTCTGTTACTGCCAATAAAATTTACTTTTCTGTTCTTGTCCTATATCTCTAAGGGAACAGCTGCCATGGACGGAGGAAAAGCGGCCGGGGTTTAGATTATTATCGCAACTCAACAGGTGACCCTTGACCACTCTCACTAACCCATGGCTCTTTTTCTTTCTTTCTTTCTTTTGGGTTTATCTTGAACGATTCATCTCCTGTCTGGCTGGCCATTTACTCCTTATTCCCCCTCAGCCTGTGGACACATAACATCCTATTGTTCACTTTGTAGATCTGTGCTGAATTTATAACATCTTCAAATCTTCCCTCTCAACTTGAACAGCTGAGATGGAAGGAAAGAAACAAGGACTTTCATTCTTCTGTTTTCAATATGTGTATCTGAAATAATGCTCTTACTTTCTTTACTAACCCAGCTGAGTTTAACCATTTTTGTTGTAAGTTAGTAGTAGAATAGCATTTCTCAATCTTCCCATTGATGTTTTTGAAATACTAATAGCTTTTGTCTTGTGTTACTGTTATGGATATGAAAATGCCGGGACATTTTGATGTGTAAGATGTTTTTAAATTATTAAGGATTAAAGTCCTGAACATCAAAAAGCCATGTTGAGTTCTCAGTAACTTTTGACATTCGCTATGAAAATGGAAAAGAAATTGATAAAAAAAAGAGAGAAATATATAATACAGAACAGTAAGCCCAATGTTGATCGCAGTGTGACGTCAAGGGTCTGTACCACATGGAGTCCAGGCCTGCATTTTTATATGAAGCTGTGTGGAATCACTCAACATAATAACTTTTCCGCTAATTTTCATAGTTTTTTGCAGATGACTATAGCTTAATTAAATCTGCTAAGTACATTTGAATTACGTAAACCTATTGTTAGTGTTATTATGTTATTTATTTAGAAAACTCCCACTATCTATTGTTTGGTCAAACTCTTTATAGGAGTACGCACTTTATTTAAATGCAATCAGCATTTATACCTTATTTGATGAATGTTTTTCTCTCTGAGCTCATAATGAGTGCAACAGCCTTGCTGTCAGAACAGGAAGAAGATTGGCTGGGCTCACCTTTTGGGTCATGAGTACCATCTGCCTCTATCCAAGGTGCTGCAGTAACCCTTGGCATATTTTTTTTCTCTGCCTCCTACACAGAACCAACTCAGACTCTGCTCTCCATACAAGCGTCATGAACCCAAACCCTCAGGACCCCTTTGGCATGAACCAGCAGATGAGTCGGGGTCCTCCTGAGCGTAATGGTGAGTACAACACCCACGTCAACAATGAGTCCTGACAATTAAAAAAAATTGTGTTATAATAGTAAACCCATATTAATCTATTGTTAGTTTGTTAGTTTAAACAGCAGGAAACTCTTATTAAGCATATTTTTCTGGTTTACCTCTACCTAGTCTTCTTAGATGCATAGTCTATTAGTAAACGTATCATAGATCTATCCTAAAGATCCATTTCCTGTTCTAATGATATCATTACACCCTAGGATATACTCATTGATCTGTATTAAAATTATTCTCAGTCTACTTTTTTTTAAATTCATTACATATTTCTATTGATCCCTTCTTCTCCCCACTTTCCAAACCTTTACTACAAACTCTCTAAAAGAAGCTGTTTACCACCTGGAGGTACAGCCAGTCTTGCCAACTGCTCGATCACTGACTCCAGTTCATAGAAATCGTGCAACTTTATGGTGTTTGTGTTTCTCTCACCTGTCATTCATTGACAGAGAATACAGTCTAATCAGCCAGCTGCACAACCACTAAGTCACTCCATTATACAGTCACAATTTGGCTTGATGTGATGATGGTCTGAAAGAAAGAAAACATAATTTAAATTTGTTAATATTGTGGTCACTTTGTGACCATTTGCCACAATTGAGTTCCCTACTTTTTAACAATGTATTTAGCTCAACCAGCTTAAACTGGGTATTATATACCAAATTCCCAAGTATGAGTTTAATTTACACACACATAAAAGAGAAGCAGTAGAGCATTTATCTGCTGACTTAATATTTTTGTCTTATTTCTCTCTGTATCATACCTTAAATATGTTTGTAGTTCTTTGCAGAAAAGGAGCAACATTGGCAAATAAAAGGACTTTAAAATATATTCTGTGGACCAAGAGTTGCAAAATTAGAGCCCGGGTACTTTACTTATTCTGCTCTCTGTGCAGTTCTACAGTATAAGCTCTGCATCTGTGTTTGCTTGGTCATGTTGGGGCTTCTTCAACACCTCACAGCTGTCAAACAAAATTGCACAGTGCTGCAAAGCCGGGCTGCCTCTGGGGATTGTTCGAGTCATTGCTGACTCTCGGGCTTAAATTATTAAAGAAACATTGAATGTGGAATTACAGCAGTAACTCACACTGTCAGATCAGATAAGCCCAGCTCTGGCCTTTCCTTTTCCAGTGGGTTCACCACCCGCAGGATTCACAGGCTCACAGTAGAGCATAGAGTGATTTGAGTGGCAGTAGTTATTGTCAGCTGTTATTTTTTTTTTTACATCTTTCAGTTGCAACCTTGTTGCAAATGATGTTGTTTGGCCTTATTGGCTTTTTAGACACACCGAAATAAAATGTGTGTCTTTCTAAAAGGACACACTTGAGAGAGCTAAAGGACATGGAAAGAGAAAGAATTGGTGGGCAATGGATCAAAGAGCTCTGTAAGAGAAGCTGTGTTCAAGTCTGAGTGACGAAGAATCTCGAGTAAGATCAAGAGAAACAAAAAAACCCTAATTGGCAACAGAAAGGAGGGAAAGCATGGGGTTGCTTAATAGTAGAATTAGACACGAAAAGGAAATTAAAGAGAAAAGAAGACAAAGCGTGTGTATAATGTTCTTCTTTGCGAAAGAGAGAATGAGTCTCTTTGTGCTACGTGAAAAACAAAGGTCTTCTTTTTAGTCCTCATCAGTCTCTGAGCCTCTTTGGCTTGTTTCCTTTTCTATGTCCAACCATGTAACTAATAACATGATGCCAGATGCCCAGCTGCTGTGTTTATTAAACTAAACAGTAATTGTATGCTGTGCAGGTCATAGGAACTGGTTATTGCCCCAAACATACTGGAATGATTGAAAAGGCTGGTTGAAACTGAATGTGTCGTAGTGTTTCTCTACAAATGTTTTCAATTTATTTGTCGTCTTGTCTCCTTTTTATTTTCCGTGTTTATGGTCGTGTTTGTTTGAAGGCTGGCATTCAGTCGGTGCAAATGAAGCAGAAGTGGACGGCTCTGGAGACAGTGAGTCTTTTTTATTTTTTTTGACCACTGAGAAGAAAAAGAAATTACAATAGGAAATAGATGTTAAATTAATGCATGTTTTTGTCTTCTACAGTCTTCTCATTTCCTGCCCTGAATAATGAGGAGGGTTTAATAAGGGTCACTAAACCGCTTCCCAAACAGCTGTGGGAGGCCAAAAAGGTAACGCTGGTGCCTATGTTTTACTCTGGTACACATGGACAAAAGATATAAAATATAAACAAATGTAAACTGATCACTTCCAGCCCTATAGCATTGAGTATTAGGTTGGTTATACGGCCAGTCGTGCAGTCATTTAAGGTTTGCAGTTGAAACATATCCAAGTAACACTGCACCTGTGTGTTTACTGAATGTGTATACCTTTAGATTAGATTAGATTAGATCGCACACTAGGGAATTTGACCAGGAGGTACCTGTAAGACTGGGTGAAAAAAATTACTTGAGGTACCAACACATCCATCAGTCTCAGCTCTAAAGCAGTACACATCACAATTCTGTACAACAGTAGTTGAATGGGTGTTTATGTTTTTATTAGACTACATTTTGTTATAAAATGTAATTATATGTATATAATAAAGCTAAAGAACAGGCTGGAGTTCAACTTGATTCTCTCTCACGACTACTTCAGGTCCAGTCTCTGACATCAAGGCCCAAATCCTGTGAAGTGCCTGGAATCAAGTAAGTGTATTGTTTATAAAAAAAGAATAACCAGAGAATTTCATTACTTTTAAACGATCTTTTGTTCTGGTTAGTAGTCTGGTTAGCCAAAATGTGATCAAATGCCAAATATAATAAGATTACAGTTCAGCTCAACTGACTTGACTTTATTTCCTTCTTTTTGATTTATTCCACTGTGATAAAATAACATAATTGTGAACTGATAATTAAACACAGGCCTTTCTCAGCAGAGCCACAGATCGTCCACACAATCTTGTGATATGATTTTTCTGGCTGTGAGGGTTTGTTGTGCCAGTTTAACTGTGTGTGTTTGTGCGCTTGCATGTGGGTTTGGACCAACAACAATGAGTCACAGTTACTGCCAACAGGCTGTTAATGAAGCATATGAGCACAAATGAAAATTCGAGTAATTATCAAGAATAGGACATCGTAAACAAACAAGCCTGAATAATTTATTAGGATTTAAGAGGCCACATTAGCTCCAATTGACAACAGGATGTTTATACACTTCACCTTAAAAAATTAAACCCATTTTCTTCTGTGTTTTATTCAGTATATTCCCCTCTCCAGAGCAGAATGCTACACTTTCTCACTACCAAGGCACATTAAATACAGGTGGCTCATTGCCTGACCTCAGCAACCTGCAGTTTACTTCTCCTCTCTCCACTCCACTGGACCCCGAGGACAACGGAGGATACCCCAACCTCAGTGGAGGCAACAGCACCGGAAACTTGCCTGCTGCTATGATGCATCTGGGGATCGGTAATTCACAGGGTGGGTGTTGATTGACCCTGCAACTACATCTCTCATTCAGCATTATCCATTTATTCTAGTTGAAAATGCTTTTTATATAGACAAATGCAGAATAAATATACTGGAATAACAATAAACAAAACGGCCATGACTAAGTCATTCTGGCTTTGTGGTCACCACCTCAGCAGAATATCCAGTGTAAAAATGTGAGGTATTTGGCAGCTGGAATGGATTGAGTTTCCTTTGTGGCTGCAAAGTTGACTTGTATCAGGTGCTGTACAGGAAATGGATGAAATTGAAATTATTTAGAGTCAGAGATAGTGATTTGTAGACAAGGAGACAAAGCACATCTTGTTGACTTTTGGTGATATTGAAGTTGTCATCTACAGCAAATGGACAACTTTTTTTTTTTTGAGGTTAATATTCAATAGTAGCATCTCATTCACACTGGGCCCCTTCACAAAGTCTCTTATTTACCTACATTTGTTTGTATAATGAGGAAAAAAAGATTATTTACTGTACCTAATTCGTTTTACCTCTACTTTGCGTGGAAATATTGGATTAATGCGTATTTGAAAAGATTGCTAGGGGAATAAGGAAATGTGTTTAAAGAAATAAATTCTACTCTTTTGAGGGATGACTTTAACAAAAGTCAACTGAAACAACAGGCTGTCTGTAGATAAATAAGATAATTTTGTGATGTGGTTTTCCAGGGAACGGCTGAAATGCAGCTAATTTCAATGAAGTTAAGTCTTGATGATTCAGTTTCAGAGGAATTCCTGGACTGTAGTTTGCTCCTTTCTTTGTGGGAAAGGTTTGGGGAAGAACCTCCTCTTTTACAACATGACTGCACTTCCTTTAACAATGCATGAACAGAGGAGTCATGGTGGGCAAGAATGTTGACTAGACAACAGGAAGAGTTCACCTTTAACACCCTTAATATTCACTTTTTACTTGCACAATTAAAGTACTTTAAATCGATTAGTTAAAATCCAACACTACAAAGCTGTGTTATTACAGTATTTAAAGGAAATATGCCTCAACCATTTTGGAAAGGATATTTCTGCTGAAGTTCTCATTTTCTTACAAGTGGTAGCACACAATACTATGCTGTTGTACAGTCTGCAATCAATTTGTAATTTTTTTCTTTTATGCAACTCCTTGTCATTGTGACATTGTGATTCACACCACAGCACACAACAAAATGTGACCTCTGCATTATCCCATCACCCAAGTGGGCAGCTTTGAGCACCGGGGGAGCAGTGAGTGGGGAGCATTAACTTGCTGGTAGGGGGATTCAAACCTGGGGCCTTGCGGACCCAAGTCCACTTCCTTAAACACTAGGCCACCAACTGCCACCACAATTCTCGGTGATGGTCTGATGTCTTGATCATTACTGTATTTGTATTTATTTTCTTTATCATCTCAAGGGCTGCAAATGGCCTGCGGAGACCCCTGCATTAGAACATCTGTGTAATAACATAAAAAACACATGGTGTTCCGTTTTGTAAAAGAAATGAATGATTACTTTTATATAAACTGTCCCACCCTGTTGTTGTTGAAAGACTTGTCCATGTCAGTGTGAGTCATGTCAATGAGTCACATGGTTGTTTAATGGCCTGGACATTCGATTCAGTGTAAAATTTTAGAACAATGTTCCAGCACATTTTGCAGGTTCCAGGTTTCCTCCTCTGCCAGCTGAGCGATCATAACATTCTTTACGTCTGATTGAATACTTTCTCTGTGTCCAGCTGCCTGATGTGCTCACACCCACCACTGCTCTGGCTCAGTCTTTCCTCTCTGTGTTCTGTGAGTAGGATTTGTGGCGGGTCTCTCATGTTAAACACAGAGCAGCTTGGCGAGCAGTGACAGAGGAACTCTGACCCCATTTTTGGCTCGTGATAAGCAGTTCCTCAGTCTTTTCTTTTTCTTCTCCTCGGCTCTCCATCTCTCTCTCCCCTCTGTCAAACAATAAAGTGCAGTGTTTCTGCTTAAAAACTGGAGAGTGAGCTGGAAAATAGAATTCACAACTGCATTACAACTTCTACGTTTTCATTTCTATCTCATGGCT
>JAFBJS010003332.1:129321-156910 GCA_016785265.1 Paraplagusia blochii | reverse complement strand
TGATAAGCAGTTCCTCAGTCTTTTCTTTTTCTTCTCCTCGTCTCTCCGTCTCTCTCTCCCCTCTGTCCAACAATAAAGTGCAGTGTTTCTGCTTAAAAACTGGAGACTGAGCTGGAAAATAGAATTCACAACTGCATTACAACTTCTACGTTTTCATTTCTATCTCATGGCTTTGGTATTCCATGCTCGGTTGCTTTCAAAATGTGTTGATCCATCTTCCGGCATATTTGTCGTCCTTGTCCTCCCTGCAGGACTCTCATCTTCTCTCAGCAACCCTTCAATTCAAGCATCCCTCAACAACTGCCAGCTGCAGTCATCACTCAATAATCTCTCCATCAACTCGTCGCTGCGTCTCTCCGGCAACTCTCCCCGGCGACGACCAGCTCCCATCAGCCCCCTCACTCTGTCTCCAGGCTCCGAGCAGCGCAGGGGTCTGGCAAAACAGCTGTCCCCTACAATGTCCCCATCATTGTCCCCCATCACACAGGTACAGTTGTCACAATGATGTAATGTCCAAGGTCATTTTAGATGCAAAGAAATGCATTAAGACAAATGTTACGTGTTAGGTCAATCGTGACATAAAGCACAAGTGTCAAACTCAGGCCCAAGGGCCAAATCTGGCCTGCTGCGTAAAATATATTTGGCCCGCAAGATCATATCAAATATAAACTAGAGTTAGCCCACCAGTATAAAGTCTTATATACTGGTAGGATTTGTTGTATCAGTGATGTGTGGTCTAAGTCTGTTTGTCTTGTCTGTTTCCAAAAATCAACATTTAACCAGGGGCAACAGGTAAGACAGCCAATTGCCTGGGTCTCCGCCAGGTCAAAAATTATTTTTTGCTTCGGGGACAGACAGGGTGGGGGCACCAACGATATCTTGCGAGGAGCCCCAAGAGACTGAAGCACCGCTCCTGGATTTAACATCTGGAGAAGGAGAAATAAACAGTTTCAATAAATTTTCAGTCTGGACAGTGACTTCATGAGAGTTTTTAATTGTGGCCCACTGTGAAATTGAGTTTGACACCCCTGACATAAAATGTTTATTTCTCCTGATGTTAACTGCCCTGATTTCTCTCACGTCTGTCTTTTCTCTTACCCTCAGGGTGTTGCATTGGATACCAGCAACATACCAAGGGAGCCACCTCCACCATATCCACTTTACCAACAATCTCAGCATGGATTGGACCAAGGTCGGTCGTGTCAACAGCAGCAACAGACACAGCACCAGCAGCAGCAGCAGCAGTCTCGTCAGCCCATTTCCCCGCTCCAGGGCATCCCACTGGACTTTAATACAGGCCAGGTTGGTACTACAAGGCCTGCCTTTGATGTGTTTGCAATGTTTGCTAATACAAGGCTCGACGCAAAAACACAAAAACCAGCCAGTGTTTATTGAGTCGCAAGGGAGATGTTTAGGAAGTCATCGTATTAATAATCTTAGCATTGAAATGTGTGTACAGATATTAAATTACTTTTGGAGCTTTTATTCTGTGTTTACCGTGTATAGTATATATATATATAAAATCAATCAACCTCCTTTTTTCTGTTTTATCCCCCTCTGACAGCCCAACAACATGGCAGCACTCTTTAATGACCCTTTCATGGAGCCCCAGTTCATTAATCGCCAGAACAAGACTCTTCTCAATCAGGTATGTAGTCAGCTGGATAAAGACTTTATAAATTGTATGGTTTCTGTTGCCGTTCATTGATGACCCACGTAGCAGCTGCCTGTGCCAACAGTAGCTAAATGTTCGTAAAACTCTCATTGTGTTCTGAAAATCGTATGTCAAGCCTTTTTTGCTTTTTGTCTTCAATGTCTCTGTGTTGGGAAAGTCCTACTCACTGGTTTTTGCAATTTTCTCATCACCATCTGTCGTCCAGTTGGACCAGTTCAGTCTGTTGGAAAACACAATGAGCTCCACAGCAGGAGGTTCTTGCTTCGACCCATCCTCCCCCTCCTCCCTCTACTACTCCCAGGCTGCTCTGGCAGGACTGGGCGGCAGCCATGGAAGTCTGCAGGACCCAATGCACATGAGGTCCAATATGTTGTACTCAAACTGCAGCGGCATGCTTCCAAACATCATACTCACTGGTGAGTACAAAGGGTCAGGCTGTCTGCTGCAGAGAAGAAGGAGTTTGGTTGATGATTTTTTTTTAACAAAATGTGTGTCTGTTTCCTGCTGTTAATACAACAGAAAAGGTTTTTTATTTTCAACAAGGGCACAATGCCATTTATTACCCTGCAATTTCACAAATATATATATTTTTTCATAACGCTATTGTGGTTTTCCAAAAATAGTTACTTTTTTAGGCAAAGGCAACCTCATTTTTCTACTTACATAAAGGCTTAAATCAGCTGTTTTTTAACGCAGTTCGACTGTTAATACAGGAAGCACTAATGGTTTCCCTCCTGGAGTTCTGCGGGTTCACCCTCATTTATCTGTTCTTCCTCTTTTTCCCTAGATGACTCCAATCCCAGTTTGTCGAAGGATATAAGCAGTGCACTCTCCACGGTGCCTGAATGTTTCGACCCAGAGGGAGGCTTCCCGCTGGAGGATGAGCTGCGCATCGAGCCCCTCAGCCTGGATGGTCTGAGCATGCTCAGTGATCCAGACATGGTGCTACCAGACCCATCTGTGGAGGACACGTTTCGCAACGACAGACTCTGAATGTAAGGACATTCGCAGTTCGTTGAAATAAAGAACACCAACACACACGTACTGTGCACACAAACACAGAGTTGCCAACCTGAAAATGCATGCTGACAGTGCGTAGGTGTTGGGACACAGTGCATGCTCACTCTGCCACTTAAATGAATCTAAAGTGAAAAATGTGAACACGGTGTAGAAGCGTAAGCATTTTGAGGTGTCGTACGAACAAACACTTTTTACACCTGCATCACGGACAGCCACTCTGACTGGAGCTCCAGCTTCTTCTTCTTCTTCTAACAGTCATTTAAAGCAGCTCTGGGAGCAGAAGTCTGTCTGCGCTCCAACCAAAACAAGACCGGTGCAAACATGAAGAGACGATATATGGAGGAGCTCTTAGTTCCTCCGGGTTTATCTCACCAACAGTTCAAACCCTCCACCAGAGTCCCTGACATGGCAACCTCATCGTCATGGTTACACACCATAGCAACCTATCTGCAGAGCCAGAGAGCGGCAGAAATGCCAATGCATAGTTAACTTTTTCTCAGATACTTCAGCAGATGGAAAGACTCTGAAAAGAGGCAACAGATGATGTGGAAAAGTAAAAATACAAAATGAAATTCAAACATCTGGCAGCTTTGAGGATCTTCAGGTGAAATGATAACCAGCTGTGGCCACAACGGCCACGTCCATCTGTCAGCGGTCGTGGAGATTCAAGCCATTTGACTCTGTTCTTTAAAATCTATTTGTGTCCTTTGAAAATGTTTGCAACCGTGAGTTTTTGAGAATGTATTTTGGAACCCACACACAGACGAGCAAACTGTTTACAAAAAGATGAGATTTAACAAGTGAAAATTGACTTTTAAAGAGTTAAAATTCTAAGATGCAGTAAATGAATTTATATTTTTGTGCTTTGTTTGTTCCCACTGTCCCCATTGGCAGGACGGGGACACAAATCCCACTATATATAAAAAAGATTTTTGTTACTTCTGTGTTCTTTCAATGTATTTGTATTATTTGCATTTTTTTGTATGGATGTTTCTTGTCCTTTCTTAAATATTCTTGAATGAGGGCATGTCCTTTTTAACAAATTATCAGCAACTAATGTTTGTCTTAGTGTCCCTCCCTACTCTCAACCTTTACTGTCCAACAGACAGTGAGCAGACTGGATCTCCTGGACATGGACGTCATGTAAAATTGCACTTAATCTCTATTTGCACTTTTTTTCCTATAGGTTTGTATTTGATAAACTAATATATTTACAGGATTTGATACCTGACAACCCAAAGAGTAAAAGAAGCCATTCATATTCATAGCAATTACACTTTCTTACACAAATCTTACTAATCTTGGCACAGACACGCAGACATGTAAAACACCAGCAGCAGGTGTGTAGTGTGAGCTAATTTAATGTTGTGGTTTGGCAGTTTATGCTAAAGCCAACAGTTACTGTTGGTTATGTACAGTAAACAGTGCAGACTTTCAGGGCATGGAGTGCCCTCTAGTGTCTGTTTCTATTGTTTTTTTTTAAATGCTATGCAACTTTTTTCTTTCTAAATGAGTCCATCCTGTGGAGCAGGTGTGTCTTAGCAGTATGCAGTGCCACAAGACATCAGGTTCAATCCTGTCCAGTCAGGATCCCATGACCCACAATCCCAGTCTTACGTGTGTCCAGTGTCCACAGTCTGCTCAGAGGAAAAACATCCATCCCAGCTATAGCCACACGGGGGCAGTGAAAAAAAAAAAAGAAGGGGAAATGTGGATAGATTTATGAGTTTTATTTTACTTACATCTGAGAAATGTTGATAAATCTGAACTATTGCTAACACTGTCAGACAGTGAAGGGTGGATGGGCTGAGGTTCTTTGCAGTTTAAAGCTTTTTTGTTTATATTCTAATACGTTTTGTGTTTGTTTTCCTTTCTGTTGCCCTTTGCTGCCTTACTTTGTCGTATTGTGACCTATATCTGTATTCTTCTCTTCTACACCTGTAGCTCCAGCTCCGTCTGTTAAGTTCTAACTGCCTGTGGTTGTTTTTTTATTTCTCTGATGCAAAGATATTTTAGATATTTTTGTTTGTTTCTATCTTACTTTTTTAGTTGCATACTGAAATGTACAGGTGCGTTATTTAAAGAATGATTTTGTTCATTAGTGTTACTTACTTTATGGTTTTGTAATTTTTTTTTCTCTCAAATCAAACTTTCGTAGTTTGTATCTATTGTCATAGTACTTACCCTCCGGATTTAATATAAACAATAAAACTATTTACTGTTGTCAAGGTCACATGTTTTGTCATAAACTCAAGTCCTAGAGTGGTGGGAGTGCAGTTATTTTTTCTGCCAGGAGAGGGCGGCAGTACGACGTTTATAATTTACCAATAAAACCCAACAGAAATTGGCAAAATACAATTTTTTTTATATGTTTAAATAGATTGTAATAGCAGACAACGTTGAATAATAAATGTATTGTTTGCAGTATAAATATAAAGAAATGTTAACATTAAAATAGTATCTCTTTGAATCTAGCTGTCCATACAAGGGTAGTTTTTTAGATAAAGCCAAGAAAACAATCCCAACTTAGGTATGAGAACATTTGCAAGTTATTATTTAGCACAATCTAAAAAAAAAGTTACCTGGACATGAAGTATCTCTAGAAATCTTCCTCGCCTCATCCGAAGATTTTGTTTAGTTTAAAGTAAAGTTTTTCATTAGGTTTGTTAATCAATTTGTTTAAAACAAATAATGAGATAATTAATAAAATCTTGCAAAGCTCAACAAAAGAATTCCAAGAAACAAATTCCTTTTTTTTTTATTTTTGGGAGACCTTAAGAACACATCTGTGCGTGGTTCATTGGCAGAGACGCCTCCAGTGAGTTCTCTCAGGTGAAATCAATGGTATAATTACCCTGTTTATTTGCTGGGGCCCAAATCAAAGACATATGGAAACCATTTCTGCCACTTATCCCTTTACCAGCCTGTAGTGATGATCAACTGTTCTTGAATGACCAAAATCATCAGATTTCATCACCTGATTCCTTCCATGTGTTTCTCCGTATGGTGGGAAACATGACCGGAGATGAAGAACCAATACTGTATATCAGAGTATGACTGAGTGCAGTGGGGGCTCACAGACGGAGAGATGGACTGACTCACAGAGGGACAGACCTGGCAGACGGCCAAACCTCATGGACTTTAGGAAATAATCAGTGACTAAGTTCCCAAACGAAGCGCACACACATGGTTAAATAGATAATTACAGTCATCAGTCAAAGCTGGAGTTGGTGCAGGGAGAGTCTGAGCAGGTCAGAATGCCAGTCTTTAATTCCTGCCAGTGTAACCTGTGAGCGTACGTTGAGTTGAGTGTGGGAACATGAAGCCGAGATTCCTGGGAAAAGGTGCTGACAGAAGACGACTTGATAATCTTTTCTACTATAATATCATTTACAACAACAACACAGCTTAATGATAGATAGATAGAACTTTAATAATCCCTTGGGATTATCCTTTGGAAATTATTATAATTAATGTTATTATGTCTTGTCTTGTTATGTTTAGTCTTGTGAGCTGCTTTTCAAATGACCAGGCTGGAGTCATCTGCCTAGATTGAACACTCTGAATATATTTACCCATGTAAACTGTATATCTTGCTCTCTACATTAACAAATAACAAATAACAAACAAATAATATATATATATATATTTATATATATATATTATTATTATTTTATTATTTTTTTTTTTTTCATGTTATTGGATCTCAGGATCTACAAGCACTCTTTTCTACTGGTAGATCCCATAGACCAGGGGTTTTCAAAGTGTGGGGTGGGCCCCCCTGGGGGGGACCAGTCTGATGCTGAGGGGGTCGTGTGTGACCCTGGGGAACATGCTTTTTTTCCCGCCGTACTACAATAAAGTGCACATCATTGTAAGTTAAACTATATCTCTTTTTTGTTTTCTTTATGTTAACAAGGATACGATGTTATGCAGAGGCGTAGCTAGAACTATTTTATAGACAAATGCTGTTATTTATAGTTGCGGCAGAGAGTGGGTGGGGGGCGCAAATTGTTTTCTTCTTGCTAGGGGGGGCATAACAGACAAAAGATTGGGAGGCACTGCCATAGACTACATGGTCTACACCAGGGATTCTGAACCATTGGGCCCCGGCCCAAAGTTGGGCCGCAAGCGCCCCCTAGAGGGCCGTGAAAATTTTAAACTGCTATTATGAAGGGCCCCAGGTCACTCGACACTGAAAAAATTGGGCCTCTGCGACAAAAAGGTTAAGAATCCCTGGTCTACACCCCTGGTACAGACCTTATATTATAGTGAGGCCCATTTGTTATCTTATGTAAACAGTATATTCCAACTCTTTCCTACTAATCTCTGAAATCATTCAATTATAGATGGATGGACAGGTGAACTTCTTTACCCAGATGATATTTCTGCAGAAACTGCAACAGAAATTTCCAACTTTTTTTTACACATCATTCTTTAATAAAATCGTAGACCAAGCCTTAAAACTGGTATTATCTAAAAAAAGAAAAGTAAAACTCCACATTTTGTTGTGTGCAGTGGTGTGGATCACAATGTCACAATGACAAGGAGTTTGTTTTCCTTCCTTCCTTTTATTTTTTGTTCATTTTGCTAGCTCAGGTGTGTCGATGGTATGTGTTGTAGGCCAGGGGAGACCAGACAGATGCAGCAGAGGAAATAGTAATTTTTCAAAATAAACATTGTCCAGAATCATTCATTGATCTACGTTTGCTTGGCTGTTGCCGGGTCACAGGGGCAGAAATGCCACCCAATCACATTGTGAGCCTTCCTGTGGGTGGTGAGCCCACTGGAGGTCATGCTGGTCTGGGCGGTGCTATGATCAGAGCACCCCAGTGGCAACCTGGCAGCTGGTGGATGGAATCCTGGGGCCTTTCAAATCCAGGTCCGCTTCTTTAACCACTTCTGCCGCTTTTCAGAACAAGATAATAAATTAAAATAAAATAATGTATGTTATGCATTCTGTCTCTGTGGCCCTGTAATGATTGAGCAGTGGACCATTCCAGGGTTTGGGGTCCGCTCTTGTAAACCGCATCCCCACCGATACCATGAAACTATTAAGGCACCATATTTTTAGCAGGAGGTCTGTGTCACACCCCTTCTGTTGCATGATATTAGTGACAGAAATAGGACTAATCCCACACAACAGGAGTGGAACCAAATCTGGACGCTCTCAGATAAACCTCATTCCCAGAACAGGAGGAGAAGTGGCGTCTGATCCGACTCACAGACAGAGGCTTGATCAGGGTTTAGTGCCAGGGTTTGGATTTTGTTTTCATGTCAGTGTGTTATTCTGAGACACCACACTTGGGCCTGAGTGGAAACATCTGTCAGCAATAAATGAGTGACTGCTGGCTTTGTTTGCTGTTGGTTGTGATTCATTTATTTCAGAGGGGGTTTTGTGATGGTCACTCGTACAGAAGAAATGCATCTATATTTACAGTAACATATTGTTTTTGCAGCAAACTGTTCTGGCCAAGAGACAAAGAGACAGAGACAGTAGAAATTTGTTGGTCACTGAGACGATCCTGACAAGGTCGCTGCTGAACTGCATGTTCTCCTGCGACCATGAAGGACCTGTCGACTCCTGTACCTCCGGCCATAAGCACAACTACATCTGTGTGGGTTCAGCCCAGAGGAAACTGTGTTTATACCCATGACTGTTGTGTTTAATGTGTTCTATGTATGGTCTTCACTCAAGTGTAAAGTTCACTGGTTTCCCCATGTGTAGAGGATGCACTGACTGAGATAACATCAGCCTGGACAGATGGTTTCCATCCAGAAGACTTGTTTATAACAACACTGATGGGGAAAGCAGGAGTGTGTGATCACCTCCAATACCCTCGATGCCAGGAAGTGTGTCTGACACCATGTTGACTAGTTGTTGTCAAGAATCAGTCAGTTCCTCGTTTGTCTCTGTGGTTCCTCAGTCGTCAAACCATAAAGAAATAATGTGTCAGTTTATTTACTATTTTCTTTAGAACTAATGCATACTGTTTGTTGTGTTTGACCTGAAAATATAAGCACATATAAACAATTGTTGATTGACCAATATTCAGCCAAGCTGATGCAGAGAGGTTGAGTGGAACAAAGAAATCTATCTATATATGTATCCATCCATCCATCATCCATCCATCCATCTATCCACCCACTTGTCATCCATTCATCCATCCATCCATCCATCATCCATCCATCTATCATCCTTCCATCCATCCACCCGCTCATCATCCATCATCCATCCATCCATCCATCCATCCATCATCCATCATCCATCATCCATCATCCATCATCCATCCATCCATCCATCCATCCGTCATCCATCATCCATCCATCCATCCACCCACTCATCATGTATCATCCATCCATCCATCCATCCATCTCTATCTATATTTCCCCCTGTTTCCCTTAATTCTGGCTCTACCCTAGATGTTGTATTTCGACTGGTTTGTTGCAGGATCAAATGGGATTCTTAGAATTCCCTCACATCCAATCACAAGAAGTATAAAAAATATTGAAGTACCGGTGGTTTGTTTGCTCTTTATCAGAGAAATGATGTAGTTTAACTAGACAGACAGTTGATAATGCAATACCACCTAATTGCAATATTTAATGTTGACCAGTCCATCGTTAACATGGACAAATCTATTGATATTGTGTCTGAAACTAACATTTTCCATATTGACAGACCACAATATTGACCTCATTGTTGCCTTTGAGTTCTCCCCTCTAGTCTGATGGTCCACCCACTCTGTCTATTCAGTCAGTGAATGTCACAGGAAGTCAACCAATCATCAGGTCACTGTAGACTACCATAGACTAGACTAGGAGACCAATGACTTTGATTGTAGGCTACACAGGATTTTTAAAGAAAAAAAATAGGTAACAGGTATTAAGTAGTTTATTATTACGATGATTTTCACATAAAGATTTCTGTTCCAGAATGTTTCTAGTTTCATTCTGTTCCAAGCAACAGCAAGGTTTCTGGTTTTTGTTATCGTTCCTTGAACCGGTTCAAAGCCCTGAGACAGATGAATTCAACCTTCAATGAAAATGTGATGTATTTAGGTTGAAATTTTCTGAGGCAACAGGAGGTGAAGTTCTTTCTAGATCAGGCATGGGCAAACTAAGGCCTGGGGGCTGGTTGCGGCCCGTTGAGCTGTTTATTGCGGCCCCCCAACATTGTCCATTTTTAAATAATCTATTTATATTTTGATCATACTTCTACCTTTTCCCTGCAATAACGTGTCTTGCCAGTAAATCATGTCATATAAGGTATTACAAATGTAGGACTTGAGGTTTAAAACATGACTTTAACATGACATTTATCTTAGTTGAAATGAAAGATCCATCTTTCTTCTCCAGACTTGGCCCCAGTATCAAATTTTAAGACAAACTGTGGCCCACGAGTCAAAAAGTTTGCCGATGCCTGATGTAGATATTGCCAGAGCTGAATGTGTATGAATGTCATTGCTTCAAAAGTATTTTCCTGTATCTGTGATCATCAGACGTCTCTTCTTGAGGTGGAATGTCTTTGAAAATAACCAAAACACAGAGTGTCTGGAGATAGTTGATTTTTTTCATGCTGAAGATAAAAAAGGATTGTCATCAAGGAGGATCAGAACTTGGCTGATAGTAGACTGAGAGTTCTCAGGATGTGAGCATGATTTTAGGAACTCTAGATAACATCACGCCCATCACAACATTCCCCCTAAAAGCCCCGTCGTCTGAAGACCAAAGCCAATGTCCTGTTAGTAAATGCCTTCCTTTTTAAAAGTGCCCTCACACTGGGTGTTCTTATAATAAATATCCTCCCAGTCACTATCTTTACAGTGGATTTCCTCGGACCGTGGGTGTCCTACCAGTAAATGTCCTCATGAGGTATGTCTCCTTGGTGACTGTCCTCACTCTGACCCCTGCAGGGATTGTTCTGGTCCATGGCGTGTTCGCAGTGAAGGTAACGTGTCCTGCTTCCCTGAGACCAGTCCTTTTCTAAACTGTGACAACTCAACTTTTTATGACTTGGACTCGAGTCAGACTTGAGGCTCCCCAAAGAATATAAGGATACTTAATTTTGAAGAGAGACGAGTTCTCTCCTTCCCCCTGACATCCGTCAAAGAGGCCACACGGTAGAAGAATGGTTCGCACTTCAGCCGGCCAGACTAAGAAGGTCATGGGATCATTCCCTCGTGATAATTAATGGTTTCTCTGTGTGGAGTTAACATGTTCAACCCATGCACGTGTTTGTGTGTGCAGGATTCAGTTGTGTTGCCCAGTGAGGTGCACCAAGTGTATCCCGCCTTCCCCTGCTGACTGGTGGGACTGACTGCGACCCTGGAAAGGATTAAGTGGCAGAAGGAAAAGACATAAATACCCCTCGATGAGCTTCATTCCCAGCAGAGTTTCAACTTGGACTGAGTCTGACAACATCTAGTCTACATTAGGTCCAGTACAAGAGGAAAAAAATGTTTATTACAAGATGCCAGATGGAAGTTCCATTTGCAAATATGATTGATTTCATCCTTAGGAACAGACGGTATGAGCATGAAACATGGTTTTCTCTAAATCCTCGTTATTGCATTTATCTGAGTAAATAATCAAAGTAGATTTCGATTTAATCGGATTAAGATGCGCTTACGATTGTTTTGACGAATCGTATGAACTCACGTTACATCACTGTCAGGCATTATAACATCTGGTGTGGAGTGCATTTGATTCGTCTCGGTTTTAAGAACCTTTCTATTCTACTCACTTTGGACTGGACTTGGGTGGATTCACTCAAGATGACTGTAGTTGTCCCACCTGTGGTTCAGAGTGAGGGGGTCTGTCAGACAATGTGGAAGATTGTTGTAAATATCTGTAGTTGTTTCTCTCATTTATTTATCATTCCATCTCTGAAGCTCATTTGATTTCCCATATTTCCTAGATAAGTCCGACACAAGTCTGAGGACAGAGAACCCTTCTATTCATTTTCCATCTTTTCCAGGCCAGGGATAAACTGGCAGTTCCTTGTAGGTGCCAGGAGGGGGCCACCTCCACGTCCTCCCTCTGTAGGCTTAATTAGTTTATATTTTTGGTTTACACAAAACCTCATTTGCCCTTTGAAGGGACACAAAAAAGAAATTCCTACATTGTAGTAATGCAGGGTATCACTGTCAGCCTCATAAACGTTCATTACATCCACTTGTTCTCCACTCGGTGGAGTCCAAATAATTTGCACAGTATGCAGTCGGTAGAAAGCGGCAAAACAGCGTGGTTTGTTTACATAAACACATGCTGCAGATGGTCTGTCTGTTTGACATCATTCAAACAGTCCAGTAAATATGGTGGATGGTATTTACTGCAGCGTTCTGCTGGCTTTTTTTCGCTGGGCTTTTTCTACCTATATGGGAAAAAACTGCGAGGAAAATGACCACGACGGTCGCATCTAATGAGTATTTCAGGTTGTGATAGGTTTGTGAAACACATGGGTTCACAACTCATAGAGAGCTGTGGGAGAGTGGAGCCTTTGGCTGGTGCTGGGTGTCTGTGCAGCAGCAGCATCGCTCTTGTAGAAGACTGACTGTACCAGACTTTGTAATTGTCTCAAACCTCTGCAGTGACTGCAATAAATCAAAGTTGTTGTTCTCCCTGTTCCTCCGCCTTCATTTTCTGAACTTTATGAACCCCATACATCAGAGTTTCACGGCCTCCTGACAGAGCAGTGCTTGCCACATAATCCCACTGCACCCATGTACGTAGACAGCGCTACATCCACGACGTGTCATAACATCACATCCAAGTGTATATGGCAGCCGGTTGCCGGGGTGATGAACAAACGCTGAAGCAGGAAGTTCCAGCGGGGCCACCTGCGGACTGGGCCGTCACAGAACCAGGTGGTGAAGTGTAATCGTCTCCTCCTTCTCTTTTTACATCTCCCCTCCGTCACTTGCCACTGACAAGGTTTTATTTACTCATCCCCACAGTAGTAGTCTGTCTGTCTGTTCTGCCCGGACATGTTTATTGTTATGTCATGGACCCAGTTGAGCCTCCAGGGTTAACATGAAAATGATAATACCACACACTGAGCGCACGCCTTTGCCAGGAACGCACGAGGCCACGTCATTTACAACTTATTTACAAGTCATTAGTATTGAATGGAAATTTAATAAACAACATTTTAATCCATTTGATTGGCTGGAAGATGGGGACTTGGGTCTACAGGGCTCCAGGCTCTAATCCCTCAGCTGCCACTAAGGTGCCTCAGAGCATAGCAACATCCCCACATAACTTCCAGTGGACTCAGCCCCCACAGGAAGGCTCACAGTATGGTGCAGTGTCATTTGGGCGGCAGTGGTGGAGACTGCTGCCCCTGTAACAGATAATAGGGTGAAGATGAATGAATGAATGAATGAAAGAAGACCTGGATGAAGATGAATCTTCTCCTTGTTCCTTTTTCAGTGGTTGCCACAGTGAGTCAACATTTCCCATCTCCCCCTGTCCTCTGTATCTTCTACTCTGACTCCAACTACCTCCATGTCCTCCCTCACTGCATCCATCAATCTCCTCTTTGTCTCCTACCTGGTAGCTCCATCTCTAGGATCATTCTTCTACTAATGTATCCACTGTCCGTCCTCTGAACATGTCCATTAAATGAAGACTAAAGAATGAATGAGTTTTTGTTGCCCCAGGCCTGTGACCCAGTGAAAGCAAGGTCACGACCCACTTTTGGGGTAGCCACCCACCAGTTAAGAATCACTGGCTCACAGTATTAAGCTCATATACAAAGTGACTGTGGTCTAGTGATGCTACACTGGATTTTCAGAACTGGTCGAGAAAATCTATGTTGTTTACAAACAAATTTACGTTACCCTGGCTGGAATCAGTGTTGGACCAACAGACATAACACAGAGTGTTGATTTTCCTCCTCCTCTCTATCCCTGCAGTTACCCATCAACAAATAGAGTGGATTCTAAATGCAGGCTAAGAAAGGGGAGCTCAGGGGTGTTAGCGGTGAACTCTGTGATAACTGAGCTGAGGCACGTAGGACTTCCTGGCTGCAGCAGGGTGAAGAGTATCAGACTTTCACACCACCGACTGGAAGCGTTTCATCAGAGGCGTTTAATGAAACTCACTACATCCAGCTGTCAGGTTTTTACATCCAGTTTGGCCCGCTGCCGAGTTCAGTAAAAACATAAAAGTTAAGAGGAGGAGGAGGAGGAGCAGGACGGGAGGAACAGCGAAACTTCACCCTCTTCCACTCCTCCCCACTAACATCTTAAGGAGCAGTAAAGTGTCTCCTCGGTGCTGAAGCTTCTTATTACAGAGCAACACCATCTGATCTGCTGCACACTCACGCAACAGAGCGAGAGAAGAAGGAGTGCAAAGGTGCATGACTGGGATGATTACTGTAAACACACTGGTATCTGTCTCTATGTGAACAAACAAGCTCACACACACACACATAGCGGTGTCAAGTGTGTTTGGTAATGATGGGGCCACTACAGGGAGGGTGTGTGAAAATCTCCTTGCTGTACAAGCTCGGACAGGCAGAGGGAGCGTGCACCAATTACCTAATTGTTACATTCCCCAGTCAAGGTGAGGAAGAGCCACTCAAACGGTTGAATCGATTCTTTTCTTCAATTCTGTCATGATGTTATTGGAGGTGTACAGCTTCACTGAACACTGACAGATCAGTCAGACCAGAGGGGGTTTTCTAATACGTTGCCTGTTGCACCTGATTTCAAAAAATTATAGGAAAAACCAGCCTTTGAGCCAAAGATCATTGGTGTGATTCTCCTGGTTTCACCCCTTTGGGCAACTTTGAATCCCGATTAGTGAGGTTGGGCTCACTACCTGCTGGAAGCTACAGTGCAGTGCAATTGGATTTGGATGCCAGTTGTGGAGACTGCTGCATCCAGGGCCAAGGTAACAGATAGGTGGGTGAAAATGGATGGATGGGTGGAGAACTTATTGTACAGTTCATATAATTCTAGTGATTTGCTGATTCACCAAAATTCATAAGCTGAATTGTTTGTATGTTGTTCTCAACCATAAAAACTATAATTTTTTGCCATTTGAACTCTAAAAATAAAAATAACTTGCAGCACAAGTTGAAAAACCACAGCACAAAGGACACACTCTCAAGAGTTACATGCAGACACTGTGGCTGTTGCCACCCACGTGATGTTCCTGGATATTTATGATACCACAGGCTCGTGTTGCCTGCAAGTCAACATTTGCGTACGGTAAATTATCCTGGTGGTATCTGTAGTAGGCTTCAAATGACTGCAGCATCACATCCTGTACAGCGGTTAAGTGGTCTGACTCAGAATAATATTTACACTGGGTACATGACCCCTGAGCACAACACAACGGGCCCACGAGAAACTGTGGAAAAAACGGCGATTGTTAAGAGTGGAGAAACACACACTGTCCTGTTCCTCCTGGTAGATCCGAGCAGATCTTTATAGAAGTTCGAGGTCAGCCGTTGGAAGTTTACTACTCTGAGGTATTGGAACTGTGACTGACTGAGGTGGAGACTGCGCTCTGGGTTCACAGAAAGTTCACTTTGCTTCAACATCTCTTCTACTATGAAAGGATAACTGTGTGTTATTGTTGCACACGTCACACAATCAACTACAGAGGCAGAACAAAGACGCGTCCGACGTTAATGATAAACAATTAAAATGCCTGGAGGACGGAGAGGTTCCACAACTGGAGTGAAGCTCTTCACTGGAGGTGTCCTAACACGCAGCTGGTGATGAGGTTTGCCCCTGTGATGCCGTTGGCTACAGAAGAGCAAGATGAGGATAAGAAGAGTCTGAAGAAAAGAACTGACAGGTTGGAAAGAAATACGGAAGGATTAGGATCTGAAGCAGGAAAAAAATGGAGCTGAGGTGGAGAGATAGTAGATCAATCACCGTCAAAAACTTCCTATGACTCATATCAATAATTTTACTCAGTCTGGTGAGTCTGCACATTTCTAGGACAGACCAGACCAGGGGTGTCAAACTCACATTCACAGTCAGCTAAGGGTAAAAACTGGGACAAAACACGGGACAAACTTTATAGTTATTGACAAATTGATGGCAATAATTTATAGTTTTCTCCTCTCTTACATAGTATGTAATATAAACTTCAATTTTGGTCATTTTTTTGCCACTATATAGTGGCTTTTTACGAGTGGCCTAACTCTACTAGACCATCAGTAGGATCTCGTGGGCCAAATAAAATTACACTGTGGGCCAGGTTTGGTCCCCGGGCCTGAGTTTGACATGTGCATCAGACTTTTCTTTGCCCTATAATCACAAATGTATGGCAGATGTTGCCTTCATTTTCATTAAAAAAAAACTAACTAAAAACAAACACAAAACCATTGGCAACAAGATAGCGAGGCCTAGCGGCAACCTGTGTCCACATGTCTTCAGGTTCGAACCCACCACCCTGTTGCCACTCAGGTGCTCTGAGCATAGCACCTGTCCTGACCCACAGCAAGGCTCACTGTATGGTGCAGTGTGATTTGGGTGGCAGTGGTGGAGACTGCTGCCCCTGAGACCTGATAACGGTGTAGAGGCTGAGGATGAATGAATAAATAAAATGACAAATGAGTCAAACTCATTCATTCATTCATCTTTATCTACTTTCGCCATTACTGGATCACAGCGCCACCTATCTCACACTGGGAGATAAAACTGACTCTCAAAGGAACATCAGTTTGGACATTAATTATGACTATGAATGTGAAAAAAACTGGGAGTTTCCATTTGTTTTGAAAATATGCTGAAGGATGAAGTTTTAGATCATTTCCAAAAACAATATATGTTCACATTACATTTATTTTCTGCTCAGATACTTCCCTTCTGCCTTTATTTTCATGCCTATACCTTTAGCTACTATTAGTGTGGCAAAAACATACATTGTGATGGAATAAAACGTCATTGTTTCTCCTTCATCGTTCTGTTTTCAACAAGGCAGATATTAAAATGTAAAGTCAAAGCCACTTTGTCTCTTCTGTTTGGTACCATTGGCTGGTACAGCTGCTGCACAGCAGCCTGTCCTCCACAGTAGGTTGTGCAGAGCTGGTGCTGGGCGGTGATTGGAGGAGAGAGGCGTGTGCACCGCAGGAATGTAACGCGCAGGTGGAGATAGAGAGAGAGAGAGGGAGGGAGAGAGGGAGGGAGCGGGTGAGACAGGGAGAGCGTCGGCTCCATTAGCGCCACACCACGCTCTCTCTCCCAGGACCGTGGCACGCTGCCGGTGACCGCGTTAGTTTCTCTGGAGCTTTCGTCTCAGTCCGGACCCTCGCTGTATTTCCTTTATTGCTCCGGAACGAAGGGAAGAAGAACTTTTAGAAGGTTCTGGAAGTTTTCCAATAAGGACCGAGGTTCACCTGCCTGGAGGCGGCGGGAAATCCTCACAAACACACCGCAGGAACCCTTGACGTTGTTTTCCTTTGGGAATAACGTGGATGTAAACAACAACAAAATGGTGGCTTTTAATGACAGTTAAAGGCGGGAGTTTTTTCATCAGTGGTGGAGTTGCAGGTGAAGTTGAGACTGACGCGGTTCTCTCTCTTCCAAAAACTACTAAAACTGGACTAATTTTGCTTTTTTAGATGAATGAGAGTTGAGCCAGAACGGAAAATTAACTTTAAAGTCGACCACCGAAAAGGAAAACCGACCAAATTAGCGACGCAACTAGTGATAAAGTCGGATATGGATGATGTCCGTGGATCCTGTGTGAGGCAGCAGCGGGCAGCCTGGACACGCTGTGCCTCAGAGCGCACACCGTGATGCCGCAGCCGCAGACGTGCACCTGACCTGACCGTGAGTGTGATCACAGCTGAACCTGAACGCACCAGAGTCCACACCTGACTGTCCAAGATGTTCTCAGCGCTGAGCAGGTAAACCTGTGAGTGTGTCAACGTGTGGTTGCAGAAGTATTGAAGAAGTATTGAGTATTTTTTCTAACAGGAAAAAACAGATGTTGGAGAATATATGTGTATATTTATATGTGTTTTTATATATATATATATGTATGTACTTTATGTACAGTATGTATAGGTTTTAATTCTACTGGCTCTAATCACTATACTGTTAATTTGCTCAGAATATCAATGTAAATGCAAAGTAACATAAACTACCACCTAAAAACATCCTTGCATGCATGTGCGACTCTAACCAATGAAAAACTCTGCTACATGGTCCATGGTCAGTCATCACCAGGTATTAGTTTTTATATTGGCAAGAAAAGTTTTTTGCTAAGAATCCTAACCCATCAAATAGATTTTACTAATCATTTTGCTGATAAGTTGTTATTTTATTCTGTTTATTTTAGTATCACACTTTTGCGCCATAACAAAACAGTTGAAATAGTTAAAATTTATGCTCTACACAAGGGATTTCAAACACTCGGCCTGTGGGCCATTTGCGGCCCGTGGAACAATATTATTCGACCCCCACTTTGATGTGAAAGTTGAATTTTTAATAATATTTTATAGATTTGTTCTCCACATTTTATGGTAAATTCTATAGTTCACAAAACCCTGATCCACAGTCTCCTTCTGGTTCAATGTTGTATTACACAGAATCTATGGATTTTTTTTTTTTAATGAAATTTTGATGAAATGATAACATGGGTGGTGGTCCTCAACTTTTTTAAGAATGCTGCTATGTAAGCCAAAGCTGCACTCGACATATCTACCGCTGCTTCTTCAAACTTTTATATCATAGTTTTACTATTTTATCTCATATCACAGATGTCAGGATGACATCTGATGTTTTTTATTTATTTATTTTTGCTTTGGATTCCTGCTGGTTGCAGGAACGTACGAAACCTTAAAATGTCCTTGCAGTGTACGGTGAAGAATTAGAGGCAATAAATTCCTGGGACAGTTGACTTTTTTGAACACTGTTTGCTCTGCGCCTCAGTTTGTTACACCCTTAGAAACACTGACCTTTTTAACAGGTTTTGTTTGATCTTTGTTTTTCCTCCAAAGTTACAGGAATCTCAGTTAATCCCACAGTCATCTGTGCAGGGTATACATTTTATCTGGAGCCTGAGGTCATTTCCACTCTGCTGTAAAGCCACTTCCTGCCAATGTATGTACAATAATCCTCCCGTAATATCTGGGATATTGCATCTCATCACTAGATTCCAACCATCTTGCAACACAGCCCTCCTGCCCTGAATGTCACTGGCTGTAAATAATATTCTCATATTTTATTTAATACCATTCTTTCAGCATGGAACACAAACACAGGCGGTTGTGAAGGATGGAAAATCCTTTTAAATAAATAAAATAAATGAAGGTGACCTCAGCTCTGTCTTTTTCCTGGATCACCCTTCCCTTTCATTGTGTCTATCACGTCCCTTTGTGGAAGTGATAGACACTGACCTTTCTGTGATCTGGACTCAAGACATTCATGCGTAAATTTCCCTTTTATGGGCTGCATTTGATGCAACGCAGTCAGGACAAACGTCCGTCACATGTATTACCCTTGGACTCTCTTGGACAGCTGAGAGATAAAGATTTGCCGTGGGTCTTAATGATAACTCCCTGGAGAAATGTTTGTTTTGGAAGGAGCCTCAAGCCCCATGAACAGATTTAATCTACTTACTATGGAAGACTGAGCATATACCTTCAAAACCAGCAATGTAATTAGGTGTTACACACAGTGATGTCACTGTATCCTGCAGGGAGGAATTTCAGTTCCTTCCTGTCCTGGCTTTCAAGGCTAGATAAGCCAGGAAATCAGTATTTAAGGAGGAAAAAAATAGCTAAGTGGAGTATTCCTCTGGTATCCCCAGAAGTCAGAAAGTTATTTAAACTTATATTGTTACTGTTTGAATTAGAAAATGTCCCTTAGAGGCAGAGGTAGTAAGTACTTGTACTGAAAGGTTCATTTTTTACAGATGTACGATCAGAGGCAAGTACTCTAATCACTCCCAGATGATCTCACCACCTCAGAGACATAGTATGGTAGAAGTAGTATTTTGAGTGGGTTTGGTAATATTCAACTTTTTTTATCCACACAGTCCCAATTATACAATTTAGGCTATTTTGAGACAGTTTGAGAAAAAAACTCTCCAATCCTAGCCATGAGACAAAGCTGTGCTGCATAGGATATTTGTCTCTGAAGAACTGATCCAAATTCTGGTAAAACATGATTTTAATCAGCAGCAGTTTCATTTTGTGGTATGATCTTCTGCGTCTGTGGGTGTAATACGCTAATTTGTATCAAGTGGTTCTTCTTGATGTTTCTGCCAACACGCCTAATTGTACTTTGTCTTTCCAAATAGAAAGAACTTGGCAAAACACCATCCTCTGTGTACTGTATACAGTGATTGTTATTGCTAGTCATGGAGAATTCAGCAATAAAAATGCTTTTATAAAGTGATGCAGACTTGTTGTTAGGGTGTAGTTTTATCCTATACCTGTATTGTCCAGCCTGGGTTAGGATAAGGTTATGTTGTGTTCATCGCAAAAAAATATTGATTTAAATCTGATTATGAAGCCAATGGCTATGATTTTGAGAGTATGAGAAAGCAGAAAACAAAAAAAATGAGTTTGAATTGAATTCTTTATGATAAATACAAACTATTTTGTAATATTTAATGTGTTAATTCAAGTGAACAGCTGATCCTTCACTGTTATCATATTTTGGTGTTTATTCAGGACAAACATACATAAAACAACTCCAACCCATATCATCAGAAATAGGCAATAGGCAGCGATTACATCTTATCATGAAATTGGCTTTAATAATTATAGATTTCTCTGTATCAAATTAGAATAAGGAAACTATTTGCAATAAGGTTGAAGATAGGATACATGAAAGTGGTTTTGCTCATCTTTAACATTCTATTTACCCTCAAACAGACAATACATTAATCCATTAATTAATCCAATAAATAGATTAGACCAGGTATCTCAAACTCACATGAGTTGAGGGCCACCAACCGCACTGAAGGGCCACGTCTGCTTTCAGTGTTCAATACAACAGAAAAAAAAAAAAGTTTTTTCTTTAAGAAATCAGTTTTCCATAGATTCAGTGTAATACACCATTGACCCTGAAGGAGATTGTGGATCAGGGTTTTGAGAACTATAGGATTTACCATAAAATGTGGAGAACAAATCAAATACAAATAAAATAATATTAATTGAACTTTCACATCAAGGTGGGGGCCATAAAATACTGTTCCATGGGCTGCAAATGGCCCACAGGCTGCGAGTTTGAGACTCCTGCAATAGACAGTATTATGGTTGTAAGAGTTTATTAATGCCTACTTATAATTTTCCACAGTTGTTTTTGACTCTGTTTAAAATTGCTAATAATAAAGCTGGACAATGGTCTAAACAGCCTGACCTGTGGGACCACTATTACTTTGTCTCATTCTGTCTTAGGTCAAAGAACTGTCTTCTGTATCAAAGGGCAAATGTCTTGTTCCAAGGCTGAGCTATAAATATTTGCCCCTTTGTGTCCGTCTGTCTTTTCAAGAAAGGCAATGTTTCTTGTTTTTCGTCTATTTTGTCTCTTTGTCTGTCCATCAGCAGGATGTTGAAATTCCAACATGTAAGGATTTCTGTTATATTTGATGTCTTGTTTAGTTTGATGAGGTTTTGGATATGATGGTTATGATTGTGACTTTGGTAGTTCTGCAGTGAAATCATTGTTTTTTTTTGTCTTTAAGTAGAGATGACTTGATCTTACAATATGAGTATTTGTTATTCTGTGCTCCGTGTTTTTCTACCTTGCGTACACGTCCTAATGTTTCTCCTGCTTGGCCGCTCTGTCTACTATTATGAGAGGGGCTGCTTTTGGCAAAGTGGCTTTGAAAAGATAATCTCATAATCCCTGAGGTATGACGCTGTACCAAGTTTGCTCTCCTGTCGAAGAAGAAGCGAATGAAATGAAGTGAAATGAAGCGAAAAAGGAAGGAAGAGACCGTAGTTGTGCCTGGGCCGATTCTAGACATTTTGGCAACAACAAAACCAACAACACAAACCAATGTCTGCCTTTCATTTAGTGATTTACCACCACGGTCCCTTAGTGTTTGCTCAGACATACAATGTTACAAACGTCTTTATTTTGCCAAAAATATTTAACTCCCTCATCAAGCGAGGCAGCTGCTGCGAACACAAAGACCCTCCTGTGTTTAATTTAGTAAATGCATGCTGCCCGAGGCCACTGAGCTCTTGATTGTTGCGGCTTTATTCATAGTCAATACAGATCCCGGGGTCAGAGCTGACCACAGAGCTCTCACACTGAACATCTGTTAGAGGTTGTGCCAATTCATTCAGTTGCATGCTCCATATAACCATCAGACCCTCCACTGGGGTTCTCCAAAAGGCTGTCAGTCACAGCTAAAGCTTCTGCCTGGTCAAAGGCCAGGGCTGACCTCTGTTTGGAAGACATATGGATTTTCCAAACTCCGTGGGTGAGCGGACCCTTGTAAAAAGAACACCAAAGACTCAGAGGGGGAGCCGGCATGAAACACTGAAGAAGCGTCTAGCTTGCAGTCAGGTGTCTTCAGTGTTGACAGGGCTCAGAGGACACATTCCCACCTGCTCTGCACTCAACTTAGTGAGTCTGCGTCATAACAGCACTGAGCTGCTGTTTATTTGAACAGGGACAAAGTGTGTGAGCCGCCTGTTAGGGTCTGTCCAAGAAAAGGTCCAGTCACATCACACTGGAATATAAATGAGGGTCAAGGACACAGAGCAGGTTTAACCTCTGCTCCTGGATCTGGAGGTGGTCACCTCACCTGTCTGGCTGTCTACATGTGGACTGACCTAAAGTAATACATCATTAGAAGACAGTGTTGGTAATTGTGTAATTAATTGAGATGTTTGTTCCATTACACAAGTTCCAAACAGGCCAAGATAGTTTTATTATTTTGGATCATCTTGCTGCGACATCTATGAATTACCCAAACCTAATCTCATTAAAGAAAGACTTACATTAAACATATGGCAAAAAGATTGTTGCATAAAAGCCTGTCAATCTTTGATGGCAAAGCATCACAGTACTAGCTTCTTTAGAGCAGTGGTCTCCAACCACTGGGCCGTGGGCACCGTTCCGGTCCATGGGGCAAATGGTACTGGGCTGCAAGGAGATGACGCTCAACTTACTCAATTGACATTTATTTATGATTTGATGCTGAACAGTGTTTTGAAAAAAGACCAGACCCCCTCATGTTTGTGTATCCAGGCCAAGTCCACAATGTCGAAGGACAAGTGTCCGCCTCCTCGTGCCACCTATCAGAGAGTAGGCATTCTCTGTGGAGGACGTCCACAATGAAGCAATGAACCATTAAAAACTGCTTTGCCACTTAGAGGTGAAAAGTTCTTCCTTGAAAAAGCAAAATTATTTCAGTGATTATCAACAAAGTCGAGAAATAGACAGAGTTGATCAACGTTGATTATTATACTTTTATGCGGAATTTTTCATTTTTCATTTTTTCTATCCGCTACACCTGAAAAACCAGTCAGCGAAAAAAAAAATTGCCAGATTTGGTTCATGGGTGGCACGTTTCTGCACATGTGGTTGCCAAGTTTCTCAGGAAAAATCAAGTCAGTTGGGTTACTTAAAGAACGCTTTTTTGCCATAAAGTAAAAACTCACATCATTCAAAGCTGTTCTTTCTTTTTGGGGGCGTTTCTGCTTTTTAAAAAAAATCATAATTACAACTAATGTCAGTCAAAATAAACATCTGAGGTCTTGTTTAGATTAAACTGTTTCCTTCTCCCAGCCCTGGAGCTGTTCACTAATAAGCAGCTATAGTCTTAATGAGTGCAGGAGGGGGTGGGCCGACCTGTGTCCTACTCTGTAAGGGCCCCCGCGGGGAGGGGGCTGACACTCGGTGTCCAGTCTTTTCATGTTGGAACAACGGAGGCCGTAGAAAAAGCGAAACTGTGTGAAATTAAATCAAATTCATGGGATTACTGCTGTCAGTTATTTAAGTGTTTTATTGGCTTTAGGTCTAAACCTCTGTTTGGACATTAAATACCTACTGAAGAAACCATACACTATCAAGTTAGTGACTCATTATGACATTCAAGACAATGAAGTTTCAGGTTCATTCAAGTCTGCCAGCACTGACACACACCAGTGCAACCACTCCCCTAATAACCAAAGATCATGCAGTTCAACTGGGAGTAAAGTCTTGGTCTAACAGTGCAGCTCCAGGAATAAAATGTCAAATTCTGACTAAATATGTGGAAGTGACTCATGTTTTTAGTATTAATGAATCTAGTAAAAAAAATTGAAATTTAATCCAGGCCTACATGATTTTTGGATGTTGACTTTCAGTGACGACACATGGCCCTTTCCACAGTTTATGTTTTTATAGCTTCAGCTCCAGGTCAAAGTTGAGCAGAGATTACCATTCTAAGCTTGATATGTTATTAGGAAATTGTTTAATAAAAACCAGACCCTTAAGTTCAGTCTGGACTCCATCTGTGGTTCAACGCTGTAAAAACATAGACTGCAGTTTCCCAGCCTGGGATCAATAAAAACTATCTATCCAAAACTATGAGGATTCTGATATGATTTAAATCCATATTAAATATCTTTTGTGAAGAGAGGGTGTGTGGAAAACTTTTTTGGAAACAAAAAAAAACATCAATCTTGATTTTCAGTCAAGTCTTTGCCTCTGTTCTACTGATATGAATTCCCCATGTAAGGCCAGGATGGGAGCAGCTCCCACTGAAGGGAAGGGCTGCCAAACCAAGTGTGAAGCAGATGTTTATCATTTAATTAAAGAGAGAGAACTACTGACCTGGGTCTGTGCCAGAGCCAATTTATATACCATGTAGATTAGAGAGGTCTAAGAGAGACAAATGATCACAGACGATAAAAGGACCTAAAACTGATGGAGATTGATTGAAGGATTTGGGAGGAGGAAGAAGAAGAGCGTCAGCAGGACCCCCCCTTAAATAATGAAGTCCTAAGTGGAACATCAGCAGTGATGACTTACTCCATCATACTGTTCTCTCCAGCCTGTCACACTTTGACTGTCAATGAGGCAGTGCCAGGAAGTAGTCAAGGAGAGGGGCTTTCCACGAACTACTGGTGCTTCTCCGAAAAACACTCATCATTTTGATGAGTCAGTGGAAGAAGCTTAGTCTCTCAGTTGTCATACAGTGTTTGCCCAAAGGCAAGGAAGTGAACACGGAGCTAAACAAACACGACATGTACAATAGATCAAGTGGAGATGAAGTATTTTGTTTGCTCATTTGTAGTAACACACACTTAGATGAAGCTACTGTCAAAAAACAGATTTTCTTCAACTACAAAAGTTATCAAGAAAAAATAAAAAATATTGTGGAAGATAACTCAAACACTAGATCTTGGCAGTTTGAAAACACACTGCACCCAGTGGTTAGTGATCTTGTTTAACAGTGTGTGCAGTAACACCTACACAGACCTACCACCTTCTTCACGGTGTGTTGGATTTTTTTTCAGCTTCTTTCCATTTCCCTGTCATGACCAAAACACACAGGATTTGTTTGCTGGACCGTCTGAATTCACCATATTATAAACTAGTATGAATGGACACTGTGTAAACCTGCTTGAAATATTGGTATTATTTAGTGCGTGTATAATGAAAAGTATGATAATGTTCTGTTGTCATGACTTTTACACAGGAAGCATCTGTACCACATTGCAGCTTTGTGTTGTCTTTCAAGAAATCTCTAAAAAAAGATGGATAAAAATGCATAAATGAAATGAAATGTTAATTGATTGATCAGAATAAATTTTTCCATTGTGCGGGAACCCACTGGGTACAGTATGTGGTTCCTCTGTGAATTTAAACCCGGGACCTTATGTGTGTATAGCTGATCAGGCATTGGTGGCCTAGTGTTTAAGGAACCGGACTGGGGTCCAGAGGGTTCCAGGTTAGAATCCACCAACTGCAGCTGAGGTCCACTGAGCTTTGGTGATGGGTTAAATGCAGAGGTGACATTTCATTCTGTGCTGTGGTGTGAATCACAATGACAAGGAGTTTGCTTTCCTGATGTGTAAGGCGACTGTGAAAACCACTGCACTATTGAACAACTTAATGTAAGGCATTTGGATCTACTGTTTAAGGTCAATAACGTATTTAATTGGGTGTAAAGTACAGATGTCACATGTCACAGCTTGCATGATAATAACTTCTACTCTGATGATTTTAGCATATAGAAACACAGATTACATCATGTCTTTTGCATGCTATTGTCAACAGGGATGTCCAATATTAACTTTTTGCCAATATCCAGTTTTGTGCAAACACTTAATTTATGATTCCAATATCAATATTGATATTGCATTGTACTATTTTTGGAGCAACACAACATTGATTGATAAAACCCAGGCCTTTGATGATTATTGATTTTACAGATATAACAAAACAGGCTAATAAAGGGATGATTCACGGACATTTTGACTCATGTTGTATCACTTTGGTGGCTCTTTCCTTTGAATAAAGCAATGAAACTTTCAGAATGGTAGGACCTTCTCAACCTAGTAGCCTGTTTGTAAATATTATCTGTGACCTATCCAGCCCTGCCGTGTCACTCCCATCTCATCATTAAATTTCCTGCTTTCACCACATTTTTCTTGTGTTTTTACCATTCATGTGCACATAGTGTGAAAAATGATCAAGGTGACGTCATCGGCCAGTTGACCTCAGTTGTTTCTTTCATTATCTCCAGGCAGCCGACTGTGTGCCAGGCCCTGACTTTTGTCCTCCTGCTGGTCGCTCCCGTCTGCTCTCCCTCAAAGCTGAGCGTAAGTCTGACCCTTAACAGCACAGTCTGCATTGTCTCCACAAATATGCCTCGCCTTCTAAAGCACTCACTTCAACATTGATTTGTTTCAAAAGTCCCTTTAACACAGAGATTGTTGTAAATTACCCCTGATCCCCCGTCGCTCTCTTTATACCTCTTTTGTGCGCTGACAAAGAAACTAACGAGGCCTGTAAATGCCACTGCAGTGTGTGTGATGATGCAGCATGGCACCTTTGTGGTAAGATAAAGAGAGGTGCACCAGTGATTTATAAGGTAGCTGTGGGCACTGTAAGAGGGAAACATGTTTGGAATGGAAGGTAATATCACTTTTGTGTTTCCTGGTCATCGTCTACAGTCAAAGCAAAGACTGGACTTTCTTTTTTGTGTGCAGACGCAGGTCTGCGTTCTCTTTTTAAAAAGCTTTGGATGTAGACTGCATGATGACAATATGTCACACTCTGACCCAACATTCCTGCACGGCTGTTCACACAGTAACTGCTCTGGCTTTGAAGTTTGTCATTGTCTGTGAAGATGGTGCACAGACCAAAATCTTTTTCCCCAATGTTCTGCCATCAGATGTTTTACAAGTGTTGATGAGGTAGAAGTTAAAGATTTCACATTGAACCAACATGGTGAACTTTCTTTTTTAAAGTAATTTTTTTATGTTGGCTCAAAATTTCATGTTTAATTCCAAAGCAGCCTTTGGAATTAAAATAACTGATTCTATACATAGCCCCTAAACCCAAGTTCTTCTTTCTTTTTTTTTATTTCACCTTGTCCCTTTTCAGGAGTTGCCACAGCGAATCATTGTTTTCCATCTTCCCCTGTCCTCTGTATCCTCAACTCTGACTCCAACTACCTCCATTTCCTCCCTCACCGCATCCATCAATCTCCTCTGTGTCTCCTACCTGATAGCTCCATCTCTAGGGTCATTCTTTTACCAATATAACCACTGTCCCTCCTCTGAACATGTCCAAACCATCTCAATCTGTCTTTTCTAGCTTTTTCTCAAAACCTTCCTTTCTGTGTTGTCCCTCTAATCACCTCATTCCTGATCCTGTCCATTAGATGTGTATAAGAGACAGCTATTATCCTACGGCTGTTGAACAGGGTGTTGTGTTGCAAGAAGGTGCATCTCTTCGC
>JAFBJS010003332.1:97277-112868 GCA_016785265.1 Paraplagusia blochii | reverse complement strand
TTGTTCCCATCTGTCTATTACTTCCACTTGATCCATACCCATATCAACAAAAGAACTGAACAATAGAATGGCTAGGATTCCATCATCAATAATGCAACTATATTTGATTAGGAAATATTTTCTCAGTGAAGACAACAACAATAAACTCAAAATGACACCAAGTCATTGATACAAGATTCTAACTTTTTATACCGGTCTGGTAGCAGAAAATTATAGGCTGTGTGCACTTTGTTGTTGTGCCCACGCACAGTTAATACGGGTAGGAAGATTTTATAGGTAGGAAAATATTTTCCTACCTATAAAATATTTAATTTTATTAAGGGCTATTTATCTGACACAATTTAACGATTAGTCCGTGACAATAGTACGAGACATTTCACCAGTCCGTGGCACAAAAAATGTTGGGGAACACTGGTCTAGAGCACAGCATCAAATCAATTTTGGTGATCCACTGTTGGGCCACAGCTTTATGTTAAGAACCACCTGACTGGAGCATAAATATGACACAGTGCTGTCAGTGTTTCAGTGAATATATCAGTGTTTTTTGTTAAAAAAATGTCTTTCATTTGTTAATTTTTCATCACGGACTGATGTTACACAACATCATGGGATGTAAAGTGGATTTCCTTTTTAGCTTTAACAGAAAATATTCCATGTACGCCCTCACAATATGTTATTGTGCACAAACAAGGTGAAATCATTACACTTGTAAATTACCTTCCACAGTATTTGGTATACGTTTTATATTGTGTTTAATCAGGTCTGCTTTGTGATACCCTACATGAAATAGCAGTATTTTTATTTTGCGGCACTGATTTACTTTATGCCTATTTGCTCCGTTTTGTTTTTTCTGGTTTTTTTTTTTTTTTTATCAAACCTCATTTACACTTGCCAAAAACACTTTTGTACAGGGTAGTATAAAAGAAAAAAATATTACTGGATAAAATATTTATATCATTTTAATAAACACATTCAAACAAGATATAAAAAAACTTGATATTACAGAAAAGGCTTCACATCTACAGCACAGAGGAGGGATGACACTAAATAACTGAATGGCATAAATTCACTCTAGATGATCCAGCTGCTCGTCAGAGGGGAAAAAGTCATCGCAGACAAAGCTCAGCTTCTCTTCAGTAAATGGGGCAGAGTCATAGAAACTGTTGCCAGGTTTCCTCCTCATGAACTTTGTGGACAAGACTAAAACGGAGGCCTACTTTAGATTCACAGCACATTTCACCTCTGTGCCTCGTAGACACCACTACATTGTCTGAAGGCAGGAGAAATTCCTCTGGATCATGTCTAGTCAGCGCTCCTCGTTTCAGATTAAAAGTGGAAACAAAAGGGTGTGTAAACAAACATCGTTTTCTCCTGAATTCTGTTTCCAGTCGTGGAGACTGACATGATTTGACGCTGTCCTCAGATGAGTGTGTTTGCCAGACTTTGACAATTCAATAACAGTTTTGTGTCAACTTCTCCCACTCAGACATTCTGTCAGATTTATTGTCAGGTGAACTTTAAACGAACAGAATGATCTTCTCAATTCTGCGACTTTAGAAACTTCAGGTTGTTTCACATGACAAAATAACAGTTGTAAAGAATAAAAAAAATATCCCCAAAGCTGCCTTTTTTTTACAAGGTTATGAAATTTAACAAGTTTATAATAAATTTGCTTTATGTGTAATAATGTTTTCTCTTTGTTTTCTTACATATTCTAGAGTTTAGACAGCAGTTTCTACCTCTTAAAAAAGTTTTTTTTTGTTTTTTTATCAGGCTCTAAGCTACTCTTTAATTTCTGGGCTTTACTTTTCATCTTAGGAGTCTGTGATTACTAAGCTGTGATGGGAAATGTGTAAATTACAATTCCACATCCGCAAACGGGATGTTTACGGAAAAAAGGAAACAACGTGGTGTTAAATCTGTCCAAACCATCTCTTTTGGTATTTTTAGCCCCAGCTCTATACTCGGGTCTGGTCTTCACTTCATGCTCCTTTTATACCTTAAAAAATCTTAGACAAAACATTATCAAAACCAGGCTTGTAAATTATTTTTACCCTCAAGTAGCAAATATATCATCTGTAACAAAACAAAATGTCAATAACATCTATGATGACACTGTACAATTTCTCGAATTGGTCCATGATCATTTAGGCTCATGTCAGACACGTGTCATTTCCCATAAGATGGACGTGAGACTTCACTCCTTCAGATCCCTTTGGCAATAGAAAATTAAATTACTTCCTGAGCCACGATCCAGTCCTTATCAGTGGTTTTATTTATTCAGATATCTTTATAATGTCTTCCAAAGTCTCCAACACCAGCAGGCCACCAAGGGTTCTGAAGCCCATCCTTTCCACCTTATTGAAATACTTCCCCCTGCTGGTCTCTTTGAGAATGCTCTCAATTATCCACTTCTCCCACGGCGTGAACGTTCACAGAGAAGGTCAGACGCTGACAGTGACGTGGCGTGAGGACGCCGTGCGCCGTTTGATCCGTGACCGTCGAGGTCTGGGTTCAGACTGACAGCTGCTGAGTGGACCCAACAGCAGCCACAGGTAGAGAATGACACAAGCCCAGCAGGAGGACATCTTCACCCAGAAGGTAGACCAGCTGCCGTGGGTAAAGGTGGTCTCCAACACCGCTGACTCATAACTGGATAAACACACATAAACAAAGACCTCATAAAAAACTGAAGTTTGTCGTCCTGGACATTTGTCCAAACGTTAGACTTAACTTAGACTTGTTAGACTTAAACTTTTTTGTACCTCAATTAGATTTTTTTGTTAGTTAAATTGAGTTAGTACTAGGGCTGGGTTAAAAAAATCGATTATAATCAATTTTTTTGTTAATAGGACGATATCGAATAGTCCAAAAATCGATCTTTTTTTTCCTTCTTTTCACAACTTTGCCTGAGCTCATGCACCAAAGGTGATAACATATTTACATGTTGTTTTTACATTTGTTTTACGTGCGAGTGTGTTAACTCGCACGTAAAACAAATGTAAAAACAACATGGCACTAACATCTAAAACTAGAGTCTGCCTTGTAATTTTGGGTCAAGTCATGTTAAATAAAAAATGCATGATTGATTAATATGACTGCCCTGAGTAAATTTGTGATGGAAATAAATTTTAAAAAATATATTTTTTATTAGCAAATGGATTAAAGTTCAATTTTAGCTTTGATTCTTCTGAGAATAACGTTGGTACTGAACTATAATTGATATGACAAAAACTGAATCGAAAACCAAAGCGAATCGTGAATCGAATCGAATCAAACCCTCGTGAATCGAATACAATTCATTTCGAAAATTTGAATCAATACCCAGCCCTAGTTAGTACTACTCTGGACAATGTGTTTTATTACTTTTTTCAGCCTGTTGACATTACATCTATTTTCATCTACTTGTCCATTGCCAGGTCGTAGGGGCAAGAGTCTCCACCACTGCCAACCACATCACATTGCTTCCTGTGGGTGGTGATCCCACAAGAAGATATGTGGGTCGAGACAGTGCTATGATCAGAGCAACTTGGTGGCAACCTGGCAGTTGGTGGAATTGAACCTGAAGCCTTGCAGACCCAAGTCTGCTTCCTGTTTATATTACACTGTGATTAAATTAATCAGTTCACATGGAATCAGTTGTAATGATGATGAATTTAGCCCAGACTTTTGGAAAAACCCAAGCAGATGTGAAACATGGCGTCAATTAAATGTTAAAACTGTTAAACACATGTTTGCAACGTGTAAAGCATCAACATCCTGGACCTCTGTAACCTGACACTGACGTCTCTATCTGTTCACTCAGGTGATTTAACTGCAGGTAAATGATGTTCATTTCATGAACCGACCTGAACCAGTTGGTGAGAGTCATCATCACATACAGCGAGGCCAGGAAGAAGACAAAATGGAAGAAGAAGTAGCTGTAGGCCACTCGCTGACTCTCGTTGTGAACCACCTTCTGACAGCCTTTGGAGTTGTCGTCGATCACAAACTCCTCCTCAACTGAAAACACAAAACAAGACATGTGTGGTGTAAACAAAAAAAGAAGAACTGGTGACTGTGTGTCTGTCAGGATGTAACAATTAAACGAAGGAACTTTATTTTTGTTTCACTTCTGTAGAGATTCAGTAAATCAAGAAGGAAGTGAGTTTATTTAATGGGAATTTTTCTATTTTTACTATTTTAGAAAGAGATTCTGTTTGGGAAGTACTGTTTATGTATATACTGTTATATATGTATATATATATATATATATATAACTGCCAATAACAATTTACTGCCAAAACATTTGTTGATTTTAATTTAATGCAACTCATCTTCCTACCGTCGTCTTCTTCTGGGCAGCAGAAACAGCAGGTCGCTTTCTGGAACTCATAGCGGTAAACTTTGATCATCCAGAACGGACCAAACACCTCTGCCAGGTACGAGGCCTCATTACTTCGAAAGAGGTTTTGTTATTAATCATGTCTTTTAATTAGTTATTCTTATGATTTCAGGGTTGAAGGTTTAATTTCTGTCCGTTGACTCACCATGCGAACAGGACGCAGCAGTACATGATGGCAGCTCCAATGATGGCCACAGCGTTGCCTTCATTCTGCAGACCTTCCTGTCCGGCACTGGGGTAACACAGGGTCATGTTCATGCCCTGGTACACCACTGGAAGAGATGGCACAAGTGTAAATATATATACACACTGTCCACAATAATGTAAATTCCTAAAGAAAAAATAACACCACTCATATATTTTGCTATTAGACAAAAGTTTTTGTTTTTGTTTAATTGGCCTGGTGGGAGGGGCTACAATTTGCCCCCTCCCACGTGGGGGACACCTCTCACGCACCTGGACTTCAGCAATCAGTTAAATGTGTTGCTTTGATTCCCAACCATTGGGTTTCCCCAAACATTTAAAGAATTATTTTTTTCTTAAATTCCTGTTAGTAAATCAGTGCTGTGTTCAACTTATCAGGCCCAGGCTTCAAACTGGGTGAGTAATGTCACAAAAAGGTCGAGGATAAAGGTAAAAGTTTATTTCATCGTCTCTTATTAGATTTGATTGGATTGGGCGGTGGTGGACGAGAGGTTAACAAAGCAGACTTGGTTCTGCAAGGCTTCAGGTTTGATTCCACCGCACCATCCTGATAACTTCTAGTGGACTCACCCCCCACAAGAAGGCTCACAGTATGGTGCAGTGTGATTTGGGTGGCAGTTGTGGAGACTGCTGCCCCTGTGACTCGGTAATGGATGAAGATGAAGAGGAATCAACACTGGATATAAAAACTGTCCAGACGTATTCATTCTGTTTCCTCTCTTTCATAGTTGAGGAAATTCCCGTCTCTGTGCTGCTCTGTTCCTCTTCTCCAAGACGCTCTTTGAACGCATCGTCTCCTGGACACTCTCTCTTAGCTCTGCACTGCACTCAGAAAAATGCACAGTATGTTCACTCATGCACATGCACTCACAAGTATGTGGTACTGTATGCTTGAACATGTACGTGCACATCTTGGACCTTTTAAACTGAACTTTTACTGAGAGAGAACAGTTAGTGGATACTTCACCTTAACATCCATGACTAATCGTCTCTGTTTTCTTTTTTTTTTTTTTCAGGAAGTTTTCTCAATATTATTTCAGCGTGTAAATCAAACCAGCTCCAGGTTACACCGACATGACCAGTTATTGTGAGGTCATGAGTCTGTGTAAATCCATCTGGACAGGCAGAGCAAACAGAGACCTGAGAAAATAATCTAGGGTAATCATCAGCTCATGAAGATATCCTAACACAAAGACTAGACACTTAATCAAAACCATTTGACTCCTGATCCTGACCTGGCACGGATGACTCACATTTTCTGGAATGATGTTAAGATTTTCAGCTCTGACTTCATCGAGCGTGCGTTCACATGCAGCACTGCCTTCATGGACAGGGCTGCACGATGGACACACTGACGTCCACTCATCCCCCTCCATCACTATTCACACTCACTGCTCCACGGGCGCTCAAAGCTGACAAGGAGTTTGCTTTCCTTCCTTCCTTCCTTCCTTCCTTCCTTCCTTCCTTTTTTCCTTCCTTCCTTCCTCTGTCCATTGCCACTGAGGTGCTCTGAGCGTAGTGTCCACATAACCTCACAGTGGGCTCACCACCCACAGGAAGGCACACAATGTGGTGCAGTGTGATTTGGGAGGCAGTTGTGGAGACTTCTGCCCCTCAGAACCAGTACCTAATAAGAAGCAAGTGTAAAACTCTGGCCCGGGGGCCAAATCTTGCCCGCAGTATATTTAAATCTGGCCCGCGAGGTAAAATCAAATCAGAGTCGCCCAATCACTACGTAGCCTTTACTGTGTTAATTTATATAAATGATGTATGTTTTTTGTTATAGCACATTCATTTTGCTTTGTAAATAAAGTTTTATACATTGAAAATGATCTGGAAAGACAACAAATAGACAGAATGAGAAACAAATACCACTGATGTGGGAAATATGTGTAATGTAATTTCTCATGTGTTGATAACATTAAGCTTTGGCTGTTGTTTACAATGATTTCACATGACAACAATACTTAATATCTGTAATATTTAAAACCAATATTTAATTTCTGACAGGGTGAGATGGAAATTGTTGACTCGCTGTGGCAACCCCTGAAAAATGGGATAAGCCGAAAGGAAAAAAATGATTTCATATCTGTAATATTTAATATCTGGAGTATGGGGGCTTTTTTTAATATATATTGAGTTTGTCCTCTGACTTCATGCCAGTCTTTAATCCTGGCCCACAGGGAAATTTAGTTTGACATCCATGAAATAAGAGGATAAAGTTTAATGAATGAAAGAACCGACTGATGAGGAGGCATTGAACAAGTCAATTCAACAACCAGTTCACATCACTAAATATCGAGGTTAACACAGTACAACCAGTGTGGTAATGAACTACAGTATACTATGTGTGTGTGTGTGTGTGTGTTGTACATTCTGAGTTGAAAAGACGTTTTTTTTATAACTGTCTCTCAACACATACTTCCCTGACATGTTGCTACAGTTCCCTCTGCTTCCCTAGAACTCTGCAAACAGTTTACTGTACAAGCAAATACACGGACACTAAATATATATTAGTGGAGCATCTGGAAGTAAAAGTATGTAGATAACCAACATCTGGGTCCAGGTGTCTATGGATGGACTGGTTTTCAGCGAGGAGTAAAAATGACCACAGACTCCATAGTGAAAGGTTTTCTCCTAAAACACTGAAGGAGATTAGATATAACTGAACAGTGGAGCTTAATGAAGACTTTGACAAAGTGACCAGTCATCTCATCAGTCAGACACAGCTGTGTTCATCAGTGTGTCATGTTGGTGCCAGACTGTATGTGTGTGTGTTATTATGTTGTCAATGGATCCATGAGGAATGTGAACTCTACAGGCCACCAGCTCAGCTGGATACATGTCAGAGCACATCTCATCCTGATCCCAGTCTGTCTTCATACGTGTGTGTGTTTACCAGTCTGTTCATTGGTTTTAATGTGTTGTAAACCATAACATGCAGAATCTTAAAAATCTGACCTGGTCAGAACTGGTGTTTCTGATCAATCATATCATTTAGTTGAAGGATTCATGGTTTGGCATTGACTGATAAGGCTGTAAGAGGCTGGAAGTTATTGAGATATAAACTCGATCCCTTTCTCTTTCAGTTCTACTTCTTGTCTGTGGTTGATGGACTTACCCTTCTCTGGTGGACGGCTGGACAGGGCAGAGAAGGTGAGGTACATGACGTAGCAGCTGATGATGGACGCCTGCAGGAGACCTGACCGAGGCTGTTCTACAGAAGTAAGGTGAGGGAGAATGAACGCACAAACAAACACATAAACAACAACAATTTCTTAAGATGAAAAATTCTCTGCTTTGTCCTACGGTCCTCAAACTCCTCGTCAACTTGACTTTATTGAGAAAATGCATAGAATTATTACTGAAATCAACTCTTAAATGTTATTTAGTAGTATTTCAATCTGGGTCAAAGTAAAAAAATATTGTTCCAACAAGTACAGGTCCACTGTACTACCTGTGGCTCAAGTATATTTAAACTTACTCTTTACTTGTCAGAGCAGCTGTGTCATAAAACGTGTACAAACAGAGTAGCCTGTACTTTATTTAGAGTTTTTAAAGGCAGAAACATAATATTAGCTCAGGTCTAATCATTATCTGCAGGAGCTCTTTAAACCAGACCATGTTTCCTTGGCTACACATGGACAAGCTGTTATTTCTCCAGTCAGATTCCAAAACACACACACAAACACGTCTGTGTCATCAACTCACTCTGCTTCACACATGGTGTGATGGCAATGAAGGACACGAGGCCGCAGAGGCCCAGGTTGATCCACAGCAGGGTCTTGTTGAAGTGGCAGGAGAGGGGGTGTGTGTAGTACTTGTACATGAACGTGAAGGCCATGCTGGCGATGGTGTAGAAGAAGAGTGTGGCGCACATCACCGCTAGATACCAGCGCTTGTTTTCTGCAGCTCCGGTCAACCTGCCACAAAAACATGTGTCGATGTTTTCAGCCAAAACACCACAGCTGTAGAAATGACTCTGCACTGAGACTGGATCAGAACCGTCAGTCTGAGAACAAACAGCTGATAAAAGATAAAAAAGAGTTTAGGTTGAAAACAGAAAACCTGTCAATACTCAGAGTCTGACGTTATTATTTATTTGAGAAAGAAAATGTGTTGACCACTGCTGTCAGTATTTACTGCTGTGATTTACCAGAATACAACTAGACTATGTTGTAAAACAAAATAGAATCAGTTACTTTTAGATGAAGTCTGTCTGTCTGTCTGTCTGTCTGTCTGTCTGTCTGTCTACCCGTCCATCCATCGCTGCTGTTTCACCTACTGATGTGGTCGATCATTAAGAATTGACTAAAGGAGTCAATGGTCTCAATAATTAAGCTCACACAGACTTTAAATTCTCACAGTCTGTCACCATGTTGAATATATGTTTACATCTTAGTATAAAATATTAAATTACCATTAAGGTGATGACTGTCACTCACCAGTTCTTGTTCCAGGTGTGTGCGAAAGCAGTAATGAGGATGAGTTGGATGAGAATGAAGGCGAATCCTCCCACCACACCCACATAATGCCACGCTGTGAGGAAATAAGAGATAGAAAAAAAAGGTGTTCATTATTCAACAAGGTTATAAATCACATTTATAATGATATATTTCGGCACAAAAAAATGAAATCAGGCCAAAGCTGTCCCATGCGGGAAAGCAAACCTCTACCGCCCTCTAGCGGATTGAGACAAAAACACATAAACAATCCCACTGCACCTGTTCCTACCATGTAAGAAGGACTCTGTTGGAATAAAGAAGGCAGCAGTGCACATCCCGAGCAGAGTGATGAACTTCAGGAACCAGAAGCTGCAGATAGCACACCAGAGTGGGAAATAAGAGATTTATTATTGATACTGAAAATTCTCATAATATTCTACTACTAGTAATAAACAACAAGATTATGTTTATTATTATCATCGTTATAATAATAATAATAATTATTGTTATTATCATTATCATTATTATTATTAATGATGATAATAATAAATAATATTAAAATAAAATAAGCATTATTATTATTGTTGTTGTTAATATTCTCATTTGAGACATCTACACTCAGGACATTTCAGAGTGGTAGTAGTAACAGTAGAAACAATTTTAACACACATTTTAAACAACAATATTTTTACGTCCCCTGTGTGATGCTTCACCTTGCAGAGGCTTTGAAACCTTTCACTACAGCACAGATAAAGCTCTCGTTAGTAGATTCATAACCAGCGAGGCCCAGCAATCTGGTCGGTCAATCCTAATCCTTATTCACTGAGCGTGCTCCAGTGGAAAGTGTGACAACCAGAGGCTTTAAATAGACCCAGAGGGCAGGTAAGGTGAAGGGAATCAGACAGGGCTTAAATGGGATTAAAATTACTATTATTTCATATAATTTAGGTATCTGGTTATATTGGATTAAATTAAAATCATTGGGATTATTCTGAATATATAGCAAATGTCAGCTTTACTGACTGATGCTACTGTATGCAGCACTGACCCGTTGTGTATTAACGCTCTGACGTCCTGACTGGACTTCACATCTATCAGGAAGATGGCCATCATCAAGTAGAAGCAGGATGTACCACAACACACTCTGTAAACTGCTGAGTAGCCCACCAGCATCTCACAGTGGCCTCCACCCTGAGCCTGGCTGCAGACCATGTTAAAGAAAGGCACCTGGACAACACAGGGGAAAAAATGGAAAATTTGTTTGTCGTCATTATTATTGGAGCCATATAGATTTCCATATTAAATCACACTTTAGATGTAAACTACTCAGTGGCTATAAATGTGGCATAAGGTACCACTATTTTGTAGGAATAAACAACTTGACATTCATCATAATTTGCTTGAACACTTGGGTTTTCTATAATTGCTGGCAGAAAGACAAAAAGCATTTATTAAAGACGTCACTGTTCTGCCCATTGTATTATTGATTGCCCTACAGGTAGGAAGCAATATTTGTGTATATGCAGCTTAAGAAATAATATAAATGTGCAAAAAGAAGTTGAATACACATTTAATTAGTCTGAATGAGTCAATGTCAACCCTGGTGTGATCAAAAATGGGCTAAAGGGGCTGCATCCCTAAATCTCGCCACCAGGGGGAGGGGCCTCAAGTTACTGATGTCAAATGAATAAAATTAGCGGAAGTAGTCGACTTCTACTCATTATACTCTACTTCAAACACCTATAATTTCCATCTTCACTTTCTTGAAAGGTGTAAGATTGATATTATGGTTGTGTAACATCTATAAAAATATGCTACCACCTTTAGAACAGGGTAGGAAAATATTATGGGTAGGAAAATACTTCAGATCATCGACACTGAGACTTATAAAGATTAAAATAATTTTGGCATCTAAACTTGACTTTTGTCAGTGCACCTGTTGTGATCTGGACAAAATATTAGGGCATGGATTCTGGTTATTAGCCCTAGACCCTTAGATAGATCCCATTGAGGACCACATAATTTTTTTTTACTTTTTGAAAAAAAAGACACATTATGCCCATGAGTTGTATTCCTCCCCATCTTCTCCTTCTGATACATCCTCCACTCCCTCCTGAATCAGAGTTGTCTAAGCCTGTCCAACACTTGGATTCAGCACAGAAAATGTGTTTTCCTCTCATCTGCAGCGTGGCCTCCAGGAGTCCACACAGATAATATTGTTACATTTGGGTCAGATTGGATCACAGTCCACCCCCACAGGAGACCCCTTATCTTGTTTTTCTATGTCAACTATTTATGGATCTGAGACAAAACAGACTAATGTCTGTAACTAACTCTCTGACTGTGATTTGACAAAATAATAATAATAAATCAACGCTATGTGGAGCAGTGGTGGCCCAGGGGTTAAAGACCCAAACTTGGGTCTCTAGTTCAAATCCCCCTACTTCCAGAGTACGACTGAGGTCCACTGAGCATGGCACCGTCTCCACTCACTGCTCCTCTGGCACTCAAAGCTGCTCACTGTCCACTTTGGCGATGGGTTAAATACATGCAGAGGTCATATGTGCAGTGTAGCATGGGTGTGAATCACAATGATAAGGAGTTTGCTTTCCTTCCTTCTTTTCTTATATGATGTCACCAGGACTCGCCCGTACCAACTTCTTCATTTTATACATTTAATTTACATCATAAAATGACCAGATTTGTCTCTCACATTTTCCCGGACCAGCTCAGAGACGGTGCGGGACAGCATGAGGCAGGAGACCGCACAGCTCATGATGTGGAACAGTGTGTACATGACCCGGGTGCTGGTGGAGGACTTGACTGGAGGGCAGAAGGCACAGCACAGAGAGCAGGGAGCCGGACCACAGCAGCAGCATATCTGAGGAAGAGGAGGAGGAGGAAGACAAAAAGACGCTGAAAGGTTAGTGCTTTGGTACCTACTCAGTGCAGGGATTCAAATATAACCAAACAACATAACAACAGGGGCTTTATTTTGACAGGAATTGCTTTGAGCCATAGGCTGACAACAAAGTTGTTGTTTTAGGTTTAAGGGTTTTTTTTTTTACAAAATTCACCGTACCAGTCACTTGAGTGGTGTTTTCATGTCAAATTCTATTTGATTCATGTGCTACAAAAAATGATTACATTCTTTTGTTTATTGTCTTTACAGTCTTTGTGTAAAAAAGCAATTAAAGACCTGGTTAAAGATTGGCTGAAAAAAATACAATTTGTCAACAATATTATCCATAACATTATCCATTAAATCAGGTAGATTTTATTTCAGCCCCTCAAAGTTTTAGCAGATTAGAAGTTCTGAGAAAACAAAAGGTAATATTTGCATTTCCGGGCCCGTACAATGCATTGGGAGGAGGCACTAAACAGAAATAGTTTCTCATCATATACAGTATATATATAATTTAATGGATAATTTAAAATGATAGATCATAAAGTCGGATCCACAACACAGACAGGAAGGTTTGGAGAAAAAGCGAAGCCAGATTGAGATGGTTTGGACATGTTCAGAGGAGGGACAGTGGTTATATTGGTAAAAGAATGATCCTAGAGATGGAGCTACCAGGTAGGAGACAAAGAGGAGATTGATGGATGCAGTGAAGGAGGACATGGAGGTAGTTGGAGTCAGAGTAGAAGATACAGCGATCAGAGTGAGATGGAAGACATTGATTCACTGTGGCAAGAAGAGAGAAAATCAAAACGTCTTCTCCATCCATTTATGTCCAAAACCCAATAAAGATGGTCTGGTGTATGGCTTGGTCAGGTGTGTATTTGAACAAAGATGTGATTTGTTTTTATAGCCAAAAAAGAAAAACTATATTAAAAGCAGTAAAATTTGACAACACATATATTACCCAAGTTGCATTCTTTTTTATTCAAGACTTATTAATACAGTTCACCTGTAGCTGTAGATTTATAACAAAGGAGCTACAGGCGAAGCTATTTCTTTCAACTCTAATATAGAGATGCAGTTTAGGGGAAATATTTAAAAAAAAAATCCTTGAAATGAAAGAAATAAACTTTGGAAGTCATAGGATTGAATGGATTTTGTAATCAGATTTTTTCCTTGTGAAATGAAAGTATTTTCGTACCACAGTTTCTCTTCAGTTAGTACTGAGAAAACAATATATTATAATTATTATTATGTATTTAAGAATGAAAGATGAGTTGACAATTAAAACTATACTCCATAACCAATAATGTTTCTATCTTTTCAGTTTTTTGATGAACCTTGGCTGTTGCATATGATTTTACCAGGATGATCATCCATCATGACAAAACAATAATCCTGCAGACAGTCAGTGTTGATGCTGTATCTGGATCAGTTGAATATCTGAAATATGTTAGTACTAAGAACTGCACTAATAAGAGTCTCTCCATGCAAGCAACAAATATGTTGACTTACAATGCAGTAACACGGGTTCTTTCTGATCAGTTTTTTCTTCTGTTTTAGTTGACAATCAAATACTTTTGAAGTATTGCTATAAACCAGGGTTTAGTTCCTACTACTACTTCCTTACTACCTCTCACCTGATAGGCCACCATGTTGAGGAAGTAGTTGTAAAAGCTGCCGCGGTTTATTTCCTGAGTGGCCGACATTGTGCCTGTGAAGGGCTTTTCTTCACAAACCACAGCTCTACATTTGGCCATGAACTCAGCACTGACTCAGACGGCCTGAGAAGTTACCATCCTCACATCCACAAAAAGACGAGCGAACAGCGTCTGAAAAAACTACAGAGTAAATCCCTGATTGCTCAACAGAGCCGGTCGTCTCCACGCTCTCCTGCTGGATTATCAGTAAATCTGGTCCAAATTGTCCCACTGCAGCTGAGAGCTGTAGCATGAGCACTTGCTGAGTCTCCCTCAGTCCAACCTCACATGGAAATAAGTTGGTTTTCTGTCCATGTCCTGTGTGATTTGGCTCTGTGGCTGTGCTGGTGCTGCCAGAAGAGAGCGAGAGAAAGAGGGAGAGAATTCCCAGTGACACCCACCCCCCAACCCCATACTATACCCAGTCAGATTAAGCAGATAGACTGCAAGGGGAGGGATGAGGAGGAGGTTGACAGGGACCGTGTGTCACCATCTGTCCTCCCTCCACGTCCTCTCATGCTGCTCAAAACTCATAGTGTGAAGGGATTTGGACGCCACCCTTTAATCCAGACTTGAAAATTAACCATTTACCTGATAATAATAATAATAGTAATAAATATGTCTGATGCATTTACATCCAGTGCTAACGTCATTCACATAAAGAAGCCATATCCATAATCCATTGACGTCATATGGAAATAAATCACTGAGCCACAGGACCATAAAGGAAAGTGTCAGTATTTTGTTTATCCCTTTTATAGCAAGTTACCTGTGTGTGAATATTTGTTAAATGATCTGAAACAGTAGTTTGTGTTTTCTTTCCACTTTCACAATGTAAAAAAAGAATTGTGCTGACTCTCTGCCCAAATGTTGTTGTAAATCCCTCTCAGGTGGAGCTGGATGTTCATTTTTAGTTAAGCTGTTAATGACAGACAGTTTCAGAGATGAAGCAGTAGCCGAGAAGTGAAATGATGTTTCAGTGGTGAATTAAACACAGTGCATGGGGAGCAGGTCTGATTGGATGTAGGTTAGTGTGCAGGGAGCAGCGCTAGGATAATCCCACCATTGTTCAGCCTCACTCTTAGTCAGAATGACCTTGCCTCCGCCCCACTCTCTCCACCCTTGACGGTTTAATAGCTACAGACTCTGGTTGAGACAGCATTCAGAATCGGTAGTGGGGCCTTCACTCAGGTTATTGTCTACAAACTTAAATGTTTATGTCTCATATTATCATATGGTTTTTTTATGTTTTTTTTAATGGTTAATTATATTTTTAGTTTTGCTGAAAAATTAATCATAGATAGATAGATAGATAGATAGATAGATAGACGTTTAATAAAATATTTATTCTAACTTCAATTGATTGCCTCCAATATAAAAATCCCTGAAATAAACACATGCTGCTCGGACTGGTCCAGTTCGCCATGTCCCAGCATTCCTAGGGGCCCCTTTGCTTTCAGATAATTGGTTTTGCCTTGTGAGAGGGGAGTTAGTGCCAACGAGTACAAACAAAGGCGAATTAGTAGATGCAAATCACTGTTTGAGTAAAGTTGCTCAATCTATAGCTTCAATAGAAGTACACAATAACGCTTAGCGGGAATTCAGTTCTTGTTGACCAAAACAGGAAAGAACATAACAAGTGTTGGGAGAATACCTTTTGATGACGGCAGTACTTCCATTCAGATGGATAGATAGGTAGAACTTTATTAATCATAATAAAAACATATTTATGTAAACTTCAATCAACTTGCATCACTGATTTGGCCAAAGTTTTACGCCGGATGCCCTTACCGGATGCTTGTGCTCCCTAGTGGCTGGTTTCATTGTTTTAATGAAGGAATAAATACATTAATAAATGCATTTTTGTTTACTGTAGTGTCTTCTCAAAATTTAAAACAAGACACTGAACCTTATTTCCTTAACATCCAGCATCACTTTCCTGTCTCTTATACA
>JAFBJS010003332.1:46370-97207 GCA_016785265.1 Paraplagusia blochii | reverse complement strand
TTCCCCTAACCTTCTTGTCTGTGTTGTCCCCTTCACCACCTTGTGGTTAACAGTTGGTACAACAACATCAAAACAATGTAAAACCAACATGGAAACATGCATTTATGAATTCTTATCAATTGTTTGCAAAGAGTTAAGATGTGTATAAGAGACAGGGAATAGACAGAAGACAGGAGACAGAGCTGGAGGTGGAGGAGTTAAAGATGCCTTCCATGAAGCAGGAAACAGAAGAAAGGTTCATGAGGGGCTGATATGGTGCAGTGTGATTTGGGTGGCAGTCGTGGAGACTGGCGTCCCTGCAGTAACGGATAAAGATGAATGAATTATTGTTTGAATTAATCTTCTTCTTTCAGCTTGTTCCTTTACAGGGGTTGCCACAGTGGGTAAACATTTTCCATCTCACCCTGACCTGGTACGGACATCTTTTTATCAACTTGAATCATTGATTTTGCCAAAGTTTTACGCCGGATGCCTTTACCATTTATCTGAGCTTGGGACCGGCACTATAAAACACAAGCTTGTGCTCCCTAGTGGCTGGTTTCATTGTTTTAATGAAGGAATAAATGCGTTTTGTTTACTGTAGTGTCTTCAACCTTATTTCCCTTAACATCCAGCATCACTTTCAGCTCAAAACTCAGAACAGAGGACTTTGATTTAAAAAAATTAATTAAATTAATTTTCCATACATAAATCACATAAATGTGTGATTGTGATTAAACCTTCAAGTCTCTGTGTCTTACCCTCGACCTGATTTACTGTCTGTCTCACCTGAGCCAGAATGCAGCGTCCAGACATGTTGTCCCTGGGGCGTAGAGCTGGTGAGAGTTCCACACATTCAGACTTTTATCAATCATAGAGCAGGATGAAGGGATTGGTGCGATGACGGCGATGTTTCCCCATCCATGGCAACATTCCTACAGACAACAAACATAGACGTCTTCTCCACAGTAGAAGGTGGACCCGGGACCAGCCGTGATTATTAGTTCTTCACAAGGCGGTTTCTCTTTTCTAGTAATCTCCTGTTAATCCTTATTAAAAGGATTGGAAAAAGCTCAAGAACACAAATGGGCTGGAAAAGTAAAGCAATGCAGGGAATCAGTTCCAGACGTCAAAAGGCTGTTTGTTCATCAGTTGCCTAAACCTCTTATAGAGGACAGAAATAGAATAAGTAGTACAACTGTGAGATTTTGTGTCCAAGGGAGGAAAAGTCAACTTAATCTCGACGCTGTCTCTCAGACAACAAGTAAAAAAGTACCATATTGTACCTGTTGTTATTCTCTTTATTGAGTTGAAAACGTGGATTCTTTTAGGGTAAAAATACACAGTGGATTCAAGTAAAATAATGTGGTATTTTAACTTTTAATAGTTTAAATATAAACAATGTTGATTGGGCATTTTAAAATATACTATAATAATACATAATACAATTATTCATATGAGTGAAGCTTTAAAACTATTAGGTTTCACTACAAAACTATAAAAAGGATCATGTTAAATATATAGAAACTACATTTTTATTATTTAATTTAATGAACACTTTATTGTTGTTCTAGAACCCTTTGTGTTGATTTATATAAAACAGTTTTTAATCAGTGAAGATCAGCTCTACTAAATGTGTCCGACCAAAAGGCATAATAACAAATAATCATTACTTTTTAAATAATTTTCAAAAACCTTTGTATATTTATTTAAAATTATTTTTAATTATAGTTATTTAACTATAATGTAGACTCGTACAGATATTTTACACGTATTATTTAAATTATATACACTTCTTGTTTTCTTTAAACTGTCATGCACTGCCTTGTGCCACTCAGTTTTCCGTCCGATGTCTTCTGGCGGAAGTTGCCCTCTTCTTCCGGCTCCCCAGTGACAAGCGTAATCATGGCTGCCGAAGGAGACGTCGATTTGGATTTGGAAGCTGAGGAAAACTGCACTGGGAAACCGGCAGAAAAACCACGAAAACATGACAGCGGGGCTGCGGACCTGGAGAGAGTCACGGACTATGCGGAGGAAAAAGAAATCTCCAGTTCAGACTTAGAAACGGTAAAAGCCGACGGCTAACGCTAACACTCGGGAAACATGCGGCCACGGCTCCTGGACAGGGAACTAATACAGGGCAATGAAATTTTCACTTATTTAATCAAAATCTAATTTGTTCCTTCGACCGGTAAAAAAATAAATCCTTGGGTTAATGCAACCCTTTATTTGTCTACACGTGATTCGTTAGCCTGGCGTACAGATACAGTAAAAGTAATGGGATGTTGAATGTAATAATATATTTTCTAATGATAAAGACACACTCTTGTAACAAAATAAAATATTAACATTTTCTCTTTGTCAGGCTATGTCAGTGATTGGAGACAGGCGGTCAAGAGAACAAAAAGCCAAACAAGAAAGGTATCATCAACTTTCGTGTGATCAGGCTATGTCATCTTATCTTTAAAATAAATTCTTAAATTTTTTCTGATATTTATTTGTATTTTTTTTTCGTTCCCAGAGAAAAGGAGTTGGCCAAAGTTACGATCAAGAAGGAAGATGTAGAACTAATTGTAAGTTTTTCATTTTCATCGTCGTGAACAGCTGAAAACTTGTTTTGTTGCCATTATTTAGAAATTTGTTACTCAACAATTTTGTTTGGCTGTTGAAAAGACCCGATTATCTAAATGAGGAGAAACATAATGACTTATGTTGGTTTACTCAGTTGTAACTTCTTCCACTGAAGTTATATTTGAACGTCAGTGGTTAACCGTTATTATTGTATATTATTGTAATACTTTATCAGATTTACTAGTTCAAAAATACCTTTTGTTATAAAATTCTACTCGTGATAGGTTTGCCTTAGTATCTTTTCATATTGTTATACACTATGTGTTGCAGATGTCTGAGATGGAGATTTCAAGGATGGTGGCAGAGCGGAGTTTGAGGGAACACATGGGGAATGTGGTGGAAGCTCTCGTTACTCTCACCAACTAGACATCCAAACTCTTACAAAAGGACTATTTCATTTTTTTTGTGAAGCTCAACCAACTTGTCATACTGATATGTGCAGTCATATTCTAGCATACACGTTTTTTTAAATAAAATAAGACAGTTTCTGAACCAGTTCGAGCTCTTAATTCCATCACAGAAAGTAAAACAATACAAATGAACAGACTTTAATTCCAAAAATGTAGGTCAATACAACTGAAAACAAAATTTCCAACATGTAATCTCCTATTTACAATGGTATTTAAAAATCCACAGACACTGATGTAATGTGGCTTGTTGGGGGGAAAAAAAATCACTTAATAAATTTGCATCCAGGATGCTGCCAAGTCTCTGACGCTGCAGTGTTGAGAAAGATTCTTATGTCTTCCTTTTCTGTACTGTGGGCCGGTCAAAAACGTCCCTTACGCCTGCTGCCTTCTGCTTAAAGAACTTGCTATTCTGAGCGCTCTCCTGGGCCCAGGCTGAGTCGAAAGACGTCGTGTCCTGGTCCACCAGATGGGTGTACTTGGTACGTCCAGACCGGCCAAAGTTTTTGACCTACAGGGAAAAGATTGAATAGGTTTATCACAAATTTAGCAACTCAATATATGTAATGCTATAACAGACAAATAGGAATGATAGATTATTATTTCAACTAACCTGCATGACTTTGGGCAAGATGGTCTTGTTGAAATGGTCCTCCAGAGTCGGTGCACTGAAGTCTCTCTTGTACACGTCCTCTTCCTCGTTCTTTAAAGACAATCACAAGTAAGAAGGATTGAACCAATATGTGACAGATAAACCTGATGCTTCAGAAACTGTTCATGTCCTTTTGAACCTACCATGAAGAAAGCTCCTCTGTGGTAATACTTCTGGAGGAACTTGTATTTTCCCTTTGAAGCTTTGTTTGTGATCTGTTTGCCGCTGTTTCTCAGCTCGGCTCTGCGCTCCTCCTCCGTCATGTTGTGGAATCTCTCGATTTCACCCTTCTCCTTCTCCAGGCTGTGGACAAAACTCAATGAATATACAAACTGAACAGTTATATAGCACACTTAGGTCAAACTGTCCTCTTACACTTCTCTGGCCTCTCTGTCTCTCTTGATGCGTTTCAGCTCTCGCACTTTCCAGGCTTCATACTCCTCCTCCTCATTTTCACCATCAGTGTCCAGGGCATCCAGTGCAGCCAGTGTACGCCGGTTCTCCTCAAACTCCTTTTTGGCCTCCTCCTCCACAATCTTGAGGGTATAACGCCTTCGTTCTTCAACCTGTTTTTTGGCCTCAGCCTCCAACTCTTTTTGCTTCAGTTCTTCTGCTTCACGTTCCGCCACTGTAATTCTGTCTTTTCTGTAAAACAAAGAGAAATCTAACTTAGAATATTGCTTATTGCCATATTATCTATGTCCTTTTAGTTTTTTTAGACACATACTAAGTGAGTTTATTAACATTGCAACAACAATCATTTTGACAGTTTTGTTTGTCTAGGTCCATACTTGCGAATGAAGACGGGTTTAAGCCGTGGCTCTGCTTCGTCCTCACTGTCTGTGTATTCTTCGTATTCAGACTCAGATTCTGAGTCCTCCCCCGACTTCACCTCCTCTTCCACCTCCATGACCTCCATCTCCTCATTCTTTCGCTCTACAGCCCTTTGACGCATCATTGCTCGTCTTCTCTCAATTTCCTGCACAGATTCATTTACTTAATGTTGAAAACATCTGGACAGAGTATAGTTAATACAGTATAGGGGAAAAACTCTCTAGAATCAAACCTCATCATCCACTTCTTCCTCCTCTTCTTCCTCTTCCTCACTACTCTCTTCGCGCTCTGGGTGCCATGTACCTTCATCAGAGTCTTCGCTGCTCTCTGCAACAACTTCAGGCTCTGTAATCTGTCTGTGTCTTGCAAGCCTAATTTAAAGAACAAAATATGAGGCTGTTCATTTAAATCGGAGCATTTCAAAAAAGGGCATTTTCACTTGGATTTTTTTTTTAGACCAATAGTGCATTACCTTTCTTCCACATCTTCAGAAACTCGGTTAAGCAATCGTTTCAGACGAGGGTCAGAAACATCATCTTCCTCCATTTCCACTTCTGGCTCCATTTCTTTCCCTTTTTTTGCAAACTGGAAGTCTTCTTCCTCTTCATCTGAAGACTCCATTGGTGCGTAGTCAGGACGTTTACCTGAGACATACCTCTTCACCTTCACCTTTTCCATGGAGATCTCACCTAAAACACAATGTAGTTATAAACTGTGTTGTGAAATGAAATGAAAATAGTCAGATTTATTGCAACAAGCAAAACCTACATTTTCTTATTTTTCTTTTGGCTTGTTAGGGGTTGCCACAACAATTCCTTGTTTACTTACCTCCATGTCTTCCTCTAGTATTCTTCTACCAATATATTGTTCCTCCACTGAACATGTCCAGACCACCTCAATCTGACTTCTCCATCTTTTTCTCCAAACCGTCCTGTCTGTTGTCCCCCAATTGCATCATTCCTGATCCTGTCCACAATTGCCTCTCCCAAAGAGAAACTCGGCATCTTTATCTCCTCCACCTCCTGTCTTCTGCCTATTGCTAGTGTCTCTAATCCTGGTGTCCCCAACCTCATTGACATGATAGCGACTTACAGGGCACTCAGTAGTATTATAGCGTTTTGATTGTTTCAAATTTACTAAACAATGTAATAGTAGAAACACCTTTCCTACCTGAAATTCAACTAGGACAAGGTAACAGCAAACAGATCATGCCCAAATACTGTATTTTTGTGTAACTTTTTTTAATAGTATAGGTTTAGTGAACGTAAACTTTCTTTCTACATATTTGTTAGAATCTGTAGGCGGTCATGGATTATATTCAAACACAGTTTGCCGTTAAAAGTTTATTGGGCTTACCAAACATAATACCAAACACTGTAACGATCTCAAGTCCACCTTAATGCTAACCTAGCATACTGCTAGCAGCATGCTAACTTTCCAGTCTCACCTTTTTCATTTCGAACCGGAATGGCTCCAGCCGTGGATTGAATCGGCGGTAACTTCATGTTTGCAGCGTCGTGACTAGACATGATTGTCTGGTCAACGATAATACTCAGCTATAAAGAAAACTTAGTTATTGTTCAACAAAATCAGCTCGGTGACGACAAGGCTAGACGCTAAAGCAACAATCTACTTCAACGGACCGGAAGTCGATTTTGCTCCGACCAGGCACAGTTGATAGTTCCGGTTCGCGTTTTCAGATTTCAAATAATAAAAATATCATTTATATATACAAAGTTTAATAGAGGGCACCAAGGTTTGATCCCAAAAAATTGGGGCATGTGTTTACTGTATCTTTTCATTTTATTTCACTACTACCTTCTATTATCACCACTGGTTATTGCTCACAATTTATGGCATTTTATTTTTTCATCTTATTTGAAAACAGATGTTTAGTAAGTAATCCATATCGTAACCATCATAAAGACAACACTACAAAACACCATGGTTTGTAGTTTCCTGGTTGCAGCTTCCAATCACAATGAATAGTTTTAACCTGACAAATCAGAGGTTCCTCTGGCCACTGATCTTTACGTTATGCAGACATCACTGGACAATGTCTACTTTGAGTTTTACATTTATTCATTTTCATCTTGTCTATCTGTTTCCAGGTTGCTGGGGCATCAGCCTTCCTGTCAGTGGTGAGTCTGGTGGTAACCTGGCAGCTAGTGGATTTGAACCTGGAGCCTTGTGGGCGCAGTTCTGCTTCCTTAGCAGCTAGGCCACCATTGGCGTCCAAATTTAATAAACATTTTATGTAATAAATATTACCTATAGTAGTGATGACCTAGTGGTTAAGGAAATAGGCTTGGGTCCGCAGGGCTTCAGGTTCAAATCCACCAGCTGCCAGGTTGCCGCTGTGGTGATCTGAGCATAGGAGTCCCAACTCCCATAACCTGCAGTTTGTTGGCTGCCCCTGTAATTCCACAACAGTCAAGCGAGTGAACATGAATAAATATTATCTTTATGTTAACTCAAAAGAAATACTCTCAGAGAGCCAGAACATTCTGTGTGTGTTGACACCAGTGCATGTGACTCAGTTTACAAATAATGTTTTTTTATATTTATCATCTTTAACACATATTTTAAATACACAAAGACTAACAAATATTACAGTAATAGAAAATATAGATTTTATTTTTTTCTACATTAGAATTTTATGTATGCTGTAAACGGTATTGAAATTATGTAGTCAGAGTTGAATTCCTCGCTGTCTGAATAGCTCCTCAAGCTTCTCCTCCAAGAAGGGGTTAGTTCCTCTAAGGCCTTTCACCACTTCTGAAGCCCACACAAAGTACTCCTGGGTTCGCTCAGCTGTCCAACCTGCCATGAAAAAAACAAAATGTCTAGAATGTAGCTGAAGTATTAAAACATAGAGATCTCTGCACCACTAAGAACTAACAAGCATGCCAACAGGGAGGTTCTGACCAACTGGTGTGCAGCGGTTCAAGTCCCTCAGGTTGTACAATTTATCAGCCAGTTTGACGAGTTTGGCTTGGTTGCTGCAGTGAGGGGCATGTTCCACCTGCAGACGTTTCCTCTCCTGTTTGGGCAGACTTTTGTCGTCAGTCACTTCACTGACAATGCGAGCTACAGTTTGTCCAAATTGGGCTTCCAGCTCTGCAAAAGTTGTGTCTGTGTCCTCCACTGTGTCGTGAAGCAAAGCGGCCTGTCAAAATACACACACACACACACAGAGAAACAACTAATGAGTAATTTCACAACTTAAACGTATAAATTGTTCAAATAATAATGTACCTGTAAAACCTCGATGTCGGTAATGCCGCCTTCATGGCTCAGGATCTGTGCCACACCTAAAGAGTAAACACTGTTTTCAACTGTGGTCAAGCAGGTTACAGTATGGTTCCAACCACACTATATAGAACTTAAGTTCATATTATACTATTGTTATAGTACTCCACTGCTACTATACGTTTTTTGGACAGTGGTGGCTAGTGGTTAAGAATCCAGTCCGTAGAGTTCCAGGTTTCAATCCACCAGCTGCCAGGTTACTACCGAGGTCTACTGAGCAAGGCAGTGGCCCCTGCTCACCAGGGGCTCAAAGCTGCTCACTGCTCAGTGAGGGGTTGTGAATGCACAGGTCACATTTCGTCGTGTGCATTGGTGTTTAGCACAATGACAAGGAATAAGCTTTTCTCCTTTTCCTTTCTACCTGTCATCTTCACATGAATTTTATAACAACGCGAATTAACTTCCATACTGACCAATATTGTGGTTATGTTGGTGTTTTTCACCTAAACTGATTTTAAAATAACAACATATTATTTTCATGTATTCTGTTATTTCTAAATATGAATCCGAAAGACTTTAGAACTCTAAGTACGTCCGTTATCAGCCATTGTACGACAGTGGCTAATAGTGGATTTTTAATAAGAACCATTTGTTCTAATACGTACTGTAACATTTTAACAGAAATTTTTATTTTTTTACCAACTTGTGTGCAAACTTCCTGGCGTGCAGCGGGTTAAGGAGCACCGAGTTAAACCTACGTACCGATGGGATGATTAATGTAAGGCGTTTTGTCCACATCCTTACGTCGCTGGTTACGATGTTTCTCCGCGGCAAAATTAACCGTTTCTAACAACAAAATCGCGTCCGAGCTCATGGTCAAAAAATATTAAATACTTTCGTAAAATAACGCCCACCTGACCTCGTCGCGTATATTTGCCTATGACAGCAAAACAGTCCGTTTGTGTTTGTTGACCGGGCAGAAACAGCGGCACGAATCATTTCCGTCCAGAGAGCTATAGCTCATCCTCTATGTGTCAGCTCTTTTTGATGCTTTTTTTAGCGAATCACCCAGTCATTTGACAGTTATCCCTTACTTCATGTGAGTGATTCGATATTTTGATACCCGATATAGAAGGGTCGATGTCACCACTGACAGCTCCTACTGGAAATCCGTATTATGTAGGAGTGTGCTGACAGCCAGCGAGCTAACAGTATTAGCAGGTAAATCACAGAGATATTTCTCTTTCACGGCTTTCTGAGTACTTCAGCTCTTTTAACAATTATTTTGTGTGTCTGCTGCATCAATGTCATGAAATTGTTATTTTAATTATGTCGTGCAGTGGCCAAGTAATCGTTATTCTGACCTAACATGGCTTACGATGCCAGGAAAGACTCCCCGGAGCTACCGGACTTCTCAGTGCTTAAGAGGCTGGCGAGAGATCAGCTTATCTACCTGCTGGAGCAGGTAATGTGACATATGTCGATGATTAATTGGTCTTGCTGTAAATATAGTAATTATTTTATGATAATAGTGAGTATTATTATAATATTAATAGCATTATTATTACTATCACGTGACATGCAATGCTGTCGTTATAGTATGTAGTACTATCTACTACTATATGTACTTATTATATGTAATCAGTTATCAGTAAATCATTTTACTGTTTTGTCAAAAAAGCTGCCAGGGAAAAAAGACCTTTTCATTGAGGCTGACTTAATGAGCCCTCTTGATCGGATTGCAAATGTATCAATACTCAAGGTGAGTGTCTGTAAAATCTCAGACATCAGTCAGACATCAGTCAGTTGTTGAAAAATATTTTTTTTAATTTTTGATAATTCCATTCCTACAGCAACATGAAGTTGACAAACTGTATAAAGTGGAATATAAACCTATTGTCAGCACGTCAGATCAGTGAGTCAGGCTTGTTTTTTATATTCTTACACATCTGCAAAGAAACCCTTTTATTGACCAGATATTGTTGTTGTATTATATTTATATTTTTGTTTAGACTGTGTTTTCTAATCCGGCCAAGAATAAAAACTGTGAAGTGGATATGTGGTAAGTATAGTCTTTGGCTTTTTTTATGTTGAGGGTATTGTACTTAACCTCTGTCTACTGTTTTTGGACTGATGTCCACATATTAATTAATACTATACATTAAAGCTAAATGGTTTTGTAAGGTATGATATTTACTACTAATAATAACACTGTCATTACTGCAGGATAAAGTGGATGATAGAAAACACACTATAATGATTTCGTGAATTTAATAGCTACAGTGTCCGTTATGATTAAATTAACAGTTATTGTGTCTAGCAGTTTACAAGTTTTTATTATATATGTTCATCTTCCAGGAGTGGTCAATGCAGACAAAGCAGCAGGAAGATTTAGAAGATACAAGTTAATATTTGCACCTCAAAAGGTATTTAAAATTAGTATCTTTGTTCTTTGTTTTAATACATTTAATTTTAGTCACTATTTCTGTTTATTTCCAGTTCTATGCATGTGAAATGGTGCTGGAGGAGCAGGGGATTTTTGGTGGTCAGTTTGAATTTTTTTAACTTGTAAACAGCGACGATCTTGGTCATGATGAAAAGAGTTTTAAGCTTCTTGTGCCCTCACAGATGTGACAACAGATGAGTGGGCTTTCTATCTTCTTCCACTGGATGATGATATCATCAGTCTTGAACTGCCTGAATTCTTTCGAGACAACTTCCTGGTAAATTCTGCACCTAAAAAAACAGCTGAATTATTTACATTGTGTGCATATCAAAGTTGCCAAGATTTTTTTTTTAAATTTCACATACCTGCTCGCCTCCTTAGGCTGGTGACCAGCGTTGGGTGAGAACAGCTGGGAGCGCTCTTCACCTTCTTCACTCTATTTATGGACCATTCTCAAAGATTTACGGAATTGGAAGATGTTCAAAGGTGACATGACTGTATTTTAAAAAACACAAATGCTTGTTATGATATTGATATTATGATATTAACTGTTTATTTCTCTCTGGTTTCAGATGACATATGAGTCATGGAGGGAGCAGGTAGAAGAAGAAGACAACAAAGGTCGCCAGGCTGAAATAGGGAATGTTTTTCTTATAGACAGAGGTAAGAAAATGAAAATCTGTTTGAAAATGAAAATGTTTGCTGTAGAACTTTGACAATGAGTTCAGCAATGAATCTAACACCACTGTCTTACACAGATGTGGATTTTGTAACTCCTCTGTGTTCACAAGTTGTTTATGAAGGACTCGTGGATGATACATTTAGAATCAAGTGTGGTATGCATTCAATAATTGATTTTTTTTTTTTCAAACATCATCAAATTAGCAATTTTTATTTATTTCTGTTGTATAGTTAATGTATTATTGAATTAATTACACAGGATGCGTAGAATTTGGACCTGATGTTACGTCCTCCGATAAAAGTGTAAAAGTCATGCTGAACTCTCAGGATAAGGTTGGGGCATCACTGGAAGCAAATCATCTGCTGTATATGTTTTTATTGTCATTTTGCCTCAAACATCCACACCTTCTCCTCCTTGTAGGTTTTTAACGAAATCAGAAACGAACATTTCTCCAATGTTTTCAACTTTCTCAGTCAGAAAGCCAAGAATCTACAGACTGCTTATGATGTGAGTCAGTGGTCAATATCATTGTTCTTTCGTAAAATTGTGGTAGCTAACGTTACTGTTTTTGTTTTTTAACTCTTCAGAAGCGTCAGGGGATGGACATAAAGCAGATGAAGACGTTTGTGTCCGAAGAGTTGAAGGGATTAAAGCAGGAGCATCGGCTGCTCAGTCTGCGTGAGTGTTACAGCAGTTCACTGTGCATAAAAGATTGAGGACATTTGTTATTATTAATTCTATTGTAATTTCACAGACATCAGTGCCAGTGAGTCAATCATGAAGAAAAAAACAAAGCAGGACTTCCAGGAGATGTTGAAGACCGAGCATTGTGAGAGTGCAATCACATATGTTGCTGTCAACTGTGTTTTTGTTAAATTATTAATAATTCTTTTTCTTCAGCTTTACTCGAGGGCTTTGACATCCGTGAATGTATTACTTTCATAGAGGAGCATATCATCAGACAGGTACTTGTGTTTCACTGTAAATATACAAAACAATCTTGTTAAGTAATTTATTAAAGAACAGACAAAAGAATTAAAAAATAACTCGACTGTTTCTCAACAGCTCTCCATGATAGAGAGTCTGAGACTTCTTTGTCTTCTCTCCCTCACAGAAAATGGTGATTTGTCTCTTGAATTTATTGAACAGCTTTATATAAAATACTTCTTGGTGTCTTGTGATGGTTTTTGTGATTTCATTTTTCTACAGGACTCCTGTCGAAGGATTACAGATCCTTAAAAACTCAGTATTTACAGGTGAGGCCGGATGTCTGACTCGACTAATGAAGCTTAAATATCTGAAGGAAAGAAAATCTGGGTGTGTGTTCATTTGTTCTCAAATGAGTCAAGTCCAGGTAGAGCCCATGGAACAGGTCACAGAACGGCTCCTGTTGAGTGAGATTGGAAAAACAAAAGAATAGAAACGTGGGTGTAAACGTGGTTTACAAAACAATGTATGCATTGTACTTACTGTCTCCGTCATTATTGTTGATCAAACACACAATCAACAATAACCATGGTATCTGCCAATTATTATTTTATTTGTTATATCTAGTCCAGTTTCATCCATGCTAATATTTGGATTATTTCCATATTAAATATTATATATGGATTATTATTAGTTGAGAACAAAAACAGGTTTACAAAATGTCTTCCTGTCTTTCTTGTCCCTGTCAGAGCTACGGCATGAGCCACCTGCTCACATTTGCTAACTTGAAACGGTTGGGCCTGTTGGTGGAGCAGCAGCCAGGGGAAACACTGACTGTTATGGAGAGCAAAGTGGGAAAACTGGTTAATGACAAAACTGCAGGTGAAACACTTGTTAAATTATTATAAATTGTACAACATATTTAGCTTGTAGTTTTTTTAATAACTTATTCAGCCCTCAATATTGTACATTGTGTATTTCAGGGAAGTTGACTGATGCCTTTTCCTCTCTGGCAAAGAAGAGCAACTTTAGAGCTTTAAGTCGAAAGCTGAACCTGGTAAACTATCAGTACTGCAGTTTTTTCTGACCAGTGATGAGATTTTCTGTTTAATAACTTGGATTATGATGTGTTGCATCTAGGTGCCCAAATCAGATGAAGAATACAATTTGCGTGTTCCACGGGACATGGCTTACATCTTTAGTGGTGCTTACGTCCCTTTAAGCTGCAAACTGATTGAGCAGGTAAGTAAAGTTCGTAAGCATGTTTACTATGAGGGTTCATTTTTAGATTATTGCCACAAAATGTATTTTCTTTTTGTCTCTAGGTGTTGGAGCGTGATGGCTGGACCGGGCTGGAAGATGCCACAAAGCTGCTTAATGGACATGAATTTTGTGCTGCAGGTTTGTTGCTGATGTTTTTGTGTTGATTTACATTGTATTTGTTAAGCTTAAGTATCTGGGTTATATTGTCTCTTTCTGTTCAGGCACCAATGGAACTGATGTAAAAGGGAACTCTGACGCTCCCCGCATTGTTCTGGTCATGTTCCTTGGGGGCTGCACCTTCTCTGAGATTTCTGCCCTACGTTTCCTTGGAAAAGAGAAGGGTAGGCATGGCCAATGGGAATAAGTATGTCTGTTTAAGTAGAATATTACAATAATAACAAATTGTTTTCTTTGATTTCAGGATATAAATTTATTGTGGTGACAACAGCCATAACAAACAGTTCGAGGCTAATTGAAGCCTTGCTCGACGGCCACATGTGAGGTGATGGTGATGAAGAACCCACACATTCCTGCATGCACTCGTACTGCATTCCCTTCAGCTCTGGAATGAGGAGAAGAGTTTGTACATAGCAGATTTTACTTTTTATCCATGGACTGTAATGATGTACAAAGTATAATGAGATGAGTAAAATTTTTCATTACACACATTGGTCTTTATTTACCTTTTATGCAGAAGCCAGGTCTTACAGACTTTTCAAAATAAGACAATTTGAAAATTTATGTTTGTGGCTAAAAAGCCCAATACCGGATTGTGTTCTATTGCCAAAAAAAAAAAAATGTATACGACAGTAGTAATCATTTCAAAGAGATTAATCCAGATGGTAGAATCATTACTGAAAAGAGAGACAGAGTTTGGAGAGTTGACGAAAGACTTAACACTTACCTCTTTATTAAGTGCTTCCTATTGCTCTCTCATCACTACCATTTACATCTCAGTTCAGGTGAAACTACCAACCTGAAACTACATTTGCTGTTTAACAAGCAGAAGCCCCCGCGTCCCCAACCACCCTGAGAAGGTTGAGCACCTTTATCCTTGATAGTATAAAGTCACCAAGATAGTAAATTATTTCATTCACATCACTTGTTGTATGTATCAAACAGGTACTGGGATTTTGCCTTGAAATGTTTAAGCCAAATATTCTACTCTAATATTTTCTTCCAATTATAGTATAAATATATTTTAATCATTAAATTCTTGGTATATTTTCGGACATATTGAGGTGTACATTGCGGTCGCGTAGTAGTTCTAAGAATAACTATGCGGTCAACGGAATAAACGGATAAACGGACGGCTCTCACACATGGTCCAATAGAATTAAAGTTCTGACTTATTATAATTTATATTGATAAATTCTTGGTAACCACTGCTAATGTATTCGTGGCTAAGTATAGCTTTTCTGACATTTTCGTATTTGTCCGTGAATTACATTAAAACAACTCACTCGACTTCCGGGCCGTGCGGTTGACGTCACGGATTAAAAGCCAATCAGAGAGACGCTTGCGCGTCTTTTGAATCCTGAAAAACGTTGCTGTAAATTCAGTGGTGGAAAACGGCGTCACTTCAGATGTCGTCCGAGAAACTGACAGTTTTACCTGGATTTTGAACCGATTTGAACGAGAACCGCAACAAGGACTGGACTAAGAATGAGGAAAAGGTAAGAATAACGAAAATTTGAGCATTTTTTCTTCATGGTGGAGTGAGTTTGTTAGACTTGTATCGTGTGCTCAGCCACTTGTTATCATAATCGTGGCATGCGTCGGATAGCTCTGCAAAGGGGAACGAGACGTTGTCCTCTCATGTGAGAGGCTTTCAGATATATAACATGTGGACTGAAAGTGCTTGTTCCCCACAGCGAGGTGCTCGCAGCTCAAGCTGTAACGAGCCTGAATAAAGCGCTCTGCCACCTGAGGGACATATGGGAGGAGATCGGAATACCGGAGGATCAGCGACTCCAGAGAACCAGTGCAGTCAATAACCACATCAAGGTCAGAAACAGGAGGGCGTGTGTGTGTTTTAACGGACTTTTCTCTTACCTCACGTCCTTCAATGACTTTCTTAACCTATTTAAACGGTAACATAATAATCATATTTGGGTAATGATTGTGCACAATATAATCAGATTTGATCCAATGTCTGCCCTAGTTAAATAAATTCAAGACACATACGTTATTTTAACACCAAACCTTTGAATGTGTAACCAGTTGGTATCAGTTGATGTTTACTTTAAGTTTATTTTACATGATGTAATACAAATCAAAGTTTAAACTTTTGCCAGAACAAGACAGTTCATCTTAGCTACGCAATGGTATCTAAACATGGGACCAGGCCATCGACAGAATCAGTTATCTGTACTCAGAGGTCTTGGATCGGCATTGTAACAATACCTGTTATTTTGTTGTTATATTTTATTTATTTTTGTCATTTTTAAGTCTTAATGTACCATTTGACTAACATCTTTAGACAAGTGTTTTGGTGTTTGGCATTCAATTGTAATATAGTGTGTATAGTAAAAAAGGAAATAATATCCTAAGACTCTGTGATTATGACATTGTCACACCACTGCACACAACGAAATGTGACTTTCTGTGTTCAACCATCACCAAAGTGAACAGTTGGCATCTATGAGCTACCGGGGAGCAGGGCCATGCCAGAATGTTTTTATCTAATATGTATTGAACTGACATCAGTGTCTTAGATAATGGCAGACAATGTAACTTTTAACTAAGTTACAAACAGCAGAGAACAATTTCGGTAAAAGTGACATGAAACAGAACATTAAAAAAAACACCAGAAGTCATCCTGAGGAGAGGTGTTTGTATAACTTTAAGTTTTTTAATTTTTCCCTCCGTCCAATAGAACATGCTGGAATTGATGATTCAAGAGGAGGAGTCTCTGAAGCAGAGGATTATAAACAGTATTCAGACATGCAGGGCGGAGATGCATAAACTTTGTCTGGATCTTCATCTTCCTCTGTTTGAGGTAAATAGTAAAGTAAATGTCTTCTAAAGTTCCACATTTTTTTAACCTGAGGTTCAACAGTTGCATTCTGTCTGCTTGGTTGTCTGTGTGCACTCAGGAAGAGGACGGGATCAGCATGCTTCAACAGGAGAAGAACATCCGTACCCAGGTGGGTGCCCTGACCGAGGAAAAGACCCGTCGGATGCGTCAGCTGAAGGAACTGCTCGATCAGGACCAGGACTTGTGTGATATCTTGTGCTGTGCAGCCTACGGCATTTCTCCAGACTCTGTCCCCTCACTGCAAGACCTGGAGAACTTCAGTCAGCACATAGCCAATCAGAGTGCAGAGAAGGTGCGTACTTCCATTCACATTACCAGTCTACTCTTATATTACTTCCCCTACACAGTGGAGACGCGATCACTGTTTTATAAGGTGACCCATGTTACATATTGAATAAAATATTTAACAGACTTGTGTTTAATATGATATAAAGATAAACAGTTCTGTCCTTGACTCAGTTGGGTTGAAATCTGTTTCAAGGCAAAGCGGTATGCTGAGTTCATGGACCTCAAAAGGCAAATTACTTCATACATGGAAGAACTGGACCGCCTTCCAGAAACTAGTTTTGAGAAGGATGTCATCTGTGAGGACGAGGACTCTTTCTGTCTTTCCAGAGATAATATCACTGCACTGAAACTGCTCCTCTGTCAGGTGAAATAGATTTTCCAACTAGTGCCTTTGACTATAATCTGGCTCTTTGCTGCCGTAAATTATACTTATTTTCTGCTGTTTTGACCCCACAGCTGGAGGAGAGCAAGGTGGAAATTGAAGCAAAATGTGAGTCTTACAGAGAGAGGATGCAGAGGCTGTGGGACAGACTGCAGGTCCCCCAGGAAGAGAGGAGTGTCTTCAATGACCACATGGTGACATCTAGGAGAAGAAACTTGGATGCGGTAAAAACATTTTAAGTTGCTATTTTTAAAATTGCAATACTGGGTGTAACAGCATAAATACTGCTCGTAGTATATTATTTTATCCCTAATTTCTAAATATTTATTTTCAGTTGCAAGCAGAGGTGCAGCGCCTGGAAGAACTAAAACTGCGGAACATACGTCACGTTACAGACGCCATGCGCTCAGAGATTGCACTGTTTTGGGAAAAATGCTTTTTTAGCCCAGACCAGCGGCAGGAGTTCACGCCATATTTTAGTGGTGAGATGGACGTGGTTGTTTTTTTTGCAATGGAAACAAGTCTCTGCAGCCCTCAGTTTCTCAATGTCTGTGTACTTTCTCACCTGTATCTTTGATCTACACCTTATCGGAATGTTATAGAGGACTTCACTGAAGACCTGTTGAGTCAACATGATGCCGAGATCCAGCGGTTACAGAAGCATTACGAAACTCACCAGGAGCTGTTTGATGGAGTCCATGGATGGGAAAACAGTTGGCGACTGTACCTGGAGCTGGAGGTGAGCAACAGCTACATGCTTTAACATCCATCATTTAGGTGTTTTGTGTGATTTCAGTTCTTGTTCAAAAGTGTAAATTTTAAATTTGTTGTGATTTGTCCAAATATTTTGATTGGATTACTTGTTTCAAACATAAAATACTAAAAAACGTATTATGAAGATATGAACCCCTCTAACGAAAAAAGTAAAATGTTGCATTATTTTAACAGAAAAAAGCCACTGATCCAACAAGATTTACCAACAGAGGAGGAAATCTACTGAAGGAAGAGAAACAAAGGACTGAGCTGCACAAAAGTCTACCCAAGGTAAAAATGACTTGTGTCCTGATTTACAAACTGATAAAGTGATAAAGGGGATAGCCCCTTATTAATAAAAAAAAAAAATGGTTTAGTTGGAAAAGAAGATAAAAGCTCAGATTGATGACTGGGAAAGAGAACAGGGCCGTGAGTTTCTGGTAAACGGCCAGAAGTTTATGGAGTATGTGGAGCAACAGTGGGAACTGCACCGAACTGAAAAAGAAAAGGAGAAGCTTGAAAGGGTGAGTTCATTTCCTTTTCACATTATATACTTGATTCCTAATTTTTGCTGAACAATTTCCTGACATTTCTAACCTCGATTATAGCAACTCAAGAAAAGCAAACAGACGGAGGAAGATATGCTGTATGGGACAACAGTGCGGACGCCGACCAAACGCAGATTCCTAGGCACGAACACGCCGAATAAATCCCGAAAGATGGTAAACCCTTCAGCTTTTTCATCATTGTTTAGTTCTGTATTTTTAGTGATGGATGTGATAAATGTGATATGTCTCTGTCTTTTTCAACAGATAAATTCGACTTACAGTCTTTCAAGTGCCAACTCGAACAGCACCATGCGCTCTGTATTTGGTGGAACTGTCTGTCGCTCACCTCTGGGCCGTCCACCTCTCTCAGCAAATAAGGTATGTTTTTGACAAATTAACCACCGCATTGTTATGCTTTAAAGTCAACTGTTTAGAGCAGAAGTCAGAAGTTATTGGAAATAGAAAAGTGTCAGCTAAGGTGAAGGGAAAGGTTTACAGGACAATTGTGAGACCAGCCATGATGGATGGGTTAGAGACACTAGGAATAGGTAGAAGACAGGAGACAGAGATGGAGGTGGAGGAGTTAAAGATGCTAAGATTCTCATTAGGAGAGACAAGGATGGACAGGATCAGAAATGAGGTGATTAGAGGGACAACACAGACAGGAAGGTTTGCCAGGTTTGGACATGTTCAGAGGAGGGACAGTGGACACATTGGTAGAAGAATGATCCTAGAGATGGAGCTACAATGTAGGTGACAAAGAGGAGATTGATGGATGCAGTGAGGGAGGACATGGAGATAGTTGAAGTTAGAGGAGAAGATACAGAGGACAGGGAGTGATGAAAAACGTTGATTCACTGTGGCAACCACTGAAAAAGAGACAGAAAAAAAAGAACATTTTTAATTTTTCTTGTTTCTAATTTTTATCTCTGTTCCTCAAAGTGTCCACAGCCAAGAACTCCAGGTTGTGGGAAACCTCCTCACCCACGAATGCCAAACTGCAACAAAGAAAATGAGATGCAGCTGAAGGGGACGCCGGTGAGGGGTGCGTTGCTGAGCACAGCCAGTCCACAGCGTAACATCAGCATGGCTTCTATTGCCAGCACATATTCAGAGTTTGTGGTAATTTAACATTTTGTCTCGTATCTTTATTTTTTCTATGCCATCTTATTGCATTGCAGTGACATGTTTATGGCAGTTACTTTCAAATCTGTTGAAACAACAATGCTAATGATGTAAAATTTATGTTTTAGAGGGATTTGGTCAACAATGAACCTGTCCCTTCCAGGTCTGTTACAGCGTTCTGAAATCTAATGTGATGCTTGAAGTACTAATCGCTTGATAATTTCTTTTTTTTCTGCATTAGTATTCTGACAAAGTGGAGTCTGGAGGGCAGAGCAAATTTTAGGGTTTAGAATAATACCACTAAAGTAACTACGAGGCTACATGAACAATAATTTAACAATAATAATAACATTATTTTATAACTGGTCACATGGACAAAGAAGGAATGAGGAATACAATGTTTTAACAAAGAGAGCAACTTTTGTCGCTCAGCTACAGATGGGAAAATGTGTTGAATAATAAAATTTTGATCATTTTAAACATTTACTCATTGACTGAGAAAACAAGACACCACTAATTGAATGTTAAAAATGAAAACTAAAACAACAGATGTTCTTACATTCTACCTTCTTTAAAAAATAAACAAAGATATTATATTGTATTTATTTATTTGGGAAGTTAATACATTACTAAATAATAAAATGTGCTCTAATCATTTGCAAAACATGTACTGGCAGACGCAATGCAGCAAAATAACAGTACTTTTGATCAAGAATTTAAAGTTTAATCCACTTCAGAGTTTTAACTTGAATAGATAAAACTTTATATATCAGGGAGCTGCTTTTAAAACAGTTTTCTAGTTTTACCCTTTAGACAAAGAACATTCTCACAACCAACCAGACAATTTTCCCCTGTCAAATAGTTTTCTCACTAATTTATACTAACCAACTTCACCTTGTTCTATGGTAAACACTGCTACAACATATCTAATCTAGGCCTTTGTTCAATGTGAGAATCTCTCCCTTTCCTTTTGTTTCTATTTTGCTGTGTTTAAAATTCAATTTCACTGAAACTTCTGACCTGTTGTCACAGCGAGACCTGTCCACGGCCTCTGACACCAAGATCCAGCTCCGCATCCTGAACTCTACGACCACCCACCGCTGATGCCTCCACCAAGTATTACAGGCGTTTGTATGTAGTAGTTCACTTCTGACAAGGTGGACGTGACGTCACTATTACTGCTTTCCTTTAACACTTGTATATGAAGGTTACATATGTATTTATACATGAACCACTGGTTAATAATGAGCTTGGAGATCCTACCAGCTAATTCTTTTTCCAGGTTCATTCCTGTTCGCAAGAAAAATATTGTTTGTATGTTATTCTAACACTCATTGCTCTGTTTTCCTACCAGTGTCATTGTGCACCTACAGTAGTACTGCACCTTTTTAAAAAAAAAAAAAAATCATAAATGATCAAAGGTTTTTATTGATACACAATCTGGGGTTAAAGAGTATGTTTTATAGGTACAATGCACTTTATTAAAATAAATATCATAAAAATAAAAGTTGCATCACGTAGTTGAATTTTACTTACAGTAAAGCAGACATGCACCATGTCTTCCCAAGCCTTTTCTCTATTTGTGACTGTTGGATGGATAGATAGAACTTTATTAATCCTTGTTATGTATGTATACTCTATTTATTTATTCATCTCAATCCAGGACTAGGTTAACTGCCATGATACACTGCACCATGCATTAATTACTGGGATCAGGATGGTGCTACGCTTAGAGCTCAACCTGGCAGCTGATCCCGAAGCCCTGCAAACACAAGTCCATTTCCTTATATGTATATATTCTCTAGTACTTCCAAGTTGGTCAAACCACTGTTTCCTCACACATTTCAAGTCACCATTTATCCAAAAGAATGCACTGTTAAGCTCCTCCACCACCAGTTTTACACCATTGTCTTTTTTACCCAAGAAACTTATTCTGCCCCATGAATAACAATATCTTTTTCCCTTTTGGGGATGTGTTTCTCGATTTGGGTGTCACTGGTCTAAACATTAATGTTAATATATTTTGTCGCACATTGGGCTTTGAAAAATACAATTATTTATGCAATATTCATAAATGTTTTGATTAAGTTAAAAGTGTGATCACAGCTGTGTATAAAGCTGTGATGTGAATAAACTTTCTTTTAGAGGGGAGGAGCAAAAATAAAAATTTTCTCCTATATTTCATACCTGAAGTCTGCAGAATGAAAAATGATTTTTTTTCAAACCATACATTTTAATATAACATTACAGGAGAGAAAAAAGAATTTTGGAGTTTAATTTTGAACGTTTTAGGTAACTATCATTTAACTTAACAATTACATAGACCAGTCTTGGGCAAATTGGACTCATGGAACATTTAGTTCTTGAATGGACGTGGAGACAAGGAAGGTGCACATCATAAAATGAAAAAATAAAGTTTACAACACTTTTAGTTTTCTCTACATATTCTACTGGGAAATGTGAGCTTTGCAGGAAAAAGGCCTGTTTTGTAGATAAATTTAGCAGGCCCGACAACAGAGCGAAATGTGCCATATCCGGTCCACCAGCCTTAGTTTGCTTATGACTGATGTAGCCCGTTTGATGATGCAGTAGCCTTTCATGTTTCCCTTGGTTGCGTGCACAGTAAAGTTCATATCAACTTTCATATAAATACTCATACTTAATGTAAACAGACGCCCCTCATCCTTGACAGCTCTCACTAATTGGTTGGCCTGGCATAATGAGGGCGTGTTTTTCCTTGTGACTCGTGCGGCCGTAGTGGAAACAATAAGACGCGCGAAACCGGATGTCGCGTCAGAAAAGCAGGACCTCACGAAGCAGGAACTGAGACGAAGCCACTGAGAGACGCATGCTGCCTGACTGCGGAGTCTGTGGGTTAGAACGGCTCCACATAGCGACGTTGACAGAGCGAGGGAACGCCGAGTGCAGCCATGTCTGGAGCTTTAGCGAGGTTACTCTTCTACCCCACCCTGGCTTATAATGTCTTGATGGAGAAGGTGTCGTCCAGGCGGTGGTTCGACCGGGTGGATGAGACTGTGGTCCTCGGAGCTCTGCCCTTCAGGTCCATGACCAGACAGGTGAGCTCGAGACCGAGACTGTGTCTGTAGAAACCCACTGTCTCTCACGGAACATGTTGTATTCTTTAATGTTTAGTCTCTTTAATAATAGACGTGAACATTTATTGAGTTACTGCTATTAGAGCAGAGGCTCCGAATGAAAGGTTATTAAATGTTCCATCAGTGGGTGCCTTGACTCAAGTGTCTTCTGCTCTTCTAAAAACTTTCAGAGTTTGTTAGTTATAACACAGACAAACGTCAAACAATTTCAGTTTTTAATAACTTTATGGAAGGGAAAGCAAACCCCTTGTCATTGTGGTCCACAGTCACACAACTGCATACAACGAAAAATGACCTCTGCATTCAGCCTATCACTAGGGGGAGCCCGTGAGTTGGGACGGTTTACACCCCCATCAGTATTTCCTCCTGTACATCAACTCAGTCCCTACAAAATAAAGATTTTATAAATTCACTGCACAACATTTCAATACAGTAAATGTTAAACCACGAGCATCAGAGAACCTCTTATCTCTCCTACTGAGTCAGAGGATGAATCTTTTTGTTATAAACAATAGATTTAAAAAAAAACTATGTTATTTATGTTGTGCTGGTATAAATTATTTGATTTACTTTTTTCACGAAAAAGCTGGAGTATTGTGTGGGGAAAGAAAAAAAAATTGAAGATCTACTCAGTGGTTTGTTATTGATTCCTTGATAACTGTTGCAGCCTGTGTGGACAGATGAACCTTCGAACTGTGGAAAACAATCAGTCATTTGATCCATAATCAATATTTAATAATTTTTACGTCTTTTAAAACTTCAATATTTTGCAGACCTTTGCGTTTGTTCTTTGCTGATAGTCAGACTCAAAAGTAAAGTGACAAGAATATGATTCAGTGGGAAAAGCTTTCTTAGAAAAGTAACCTAGAAAAGATCAAGCTCCTCATACATAAATGCAAAGATTTGAATTCTTCACTCATAAAAATAGCTGTTGGTAAAAAAAAGTAACTTTTTTTCTTCTTTTACAGCTTGTTGAAACAGAAAACATTCGAGCCGTCATCACCATGAATGAGGAATACGAGACCAAATATTTCTGCAACTCATTTGAGGTAAGCTAACCTTTTAAACTCTTTATGCTGTTTTATCTACTGATCTTTAACATCAGTGTTTATTGCTGACATGTGTCTTATTCAGAAATACTGGTTGGCAGAAACGTTAGTTTGTTTTCTATAATTGAAGATACTGGAAAAATACATTTTTTTGTGTTAATTTTTTGTGTTAAAAAAATCTCATGTTGAACACGGAGTTTTTTGTCCTCACCCTAGATGCATGTTTTTTCTTTTATTCTTGTTGTTATTGTAATTTTTGAATTATTTTTCTTTCATTTTATTGTACAGCAAAACATTTCTTAATTTTTACAGTGTTTACTTTTTGAGATTTATTTATTTTTTCATGTAACTGTTTTTTTAACGTTTAGATGACATCATTTTATATATTAGATTTTTTTTCCCTGATACTCTGCTCATTTCTCACCATTCATTTATTTATTTATCCTCATTCTCTTAATTACTGGGTCTCAGGGGTAACAATCTCCACGACTGTCACCCAAATCACACTACACCATACAGTGAACCTGCCTGTGGGTGGTGATCCCATTGGACATTTCTTACCTTCCAATGTGTTGTAGGAGTGGAGAGCTGCAGGAGTAGAGCAACTGAGACTGAGCACCGTGGACCTGACTGGTGTACCCAGCTTGGAGAATCTGCATCGTGGTGTGGATTTTGCCCTGAAGTATCGAGAAAAAGGTTCCAGTGTTTACATTCACTGCAAGGCAGGACGCTCTCGCAGCGCCACCTTGGCTGCAGCTTACCTCATCAAGGTCAGTACCTACCTGTGGAGAAATAGTAGGTTTGTTCATTTATTTTTCTTCGTCCACTGTTGTATCTGTTGCTGGATCGAAAATCAGACCAAAATGTATTATTATTATTATTATTATTATTATGTCACCATTCTGTTTCTAAAGAAGTGCATACAAATGTTTAAACAAATTAGTTCAGTTTGATGATACTGTCGCTCTCAGCTCTAGAAGCCTCTAGTGTTTTCGCTATATTTCCTTCTGTTTTGAATTCCAGTGTCCCAAAATTTCATGCAACCCAATTACATTTTGCACCCCTGCCTTATTACAGTTTTATCTGTCTCCTTTATGGGTTGCACTTGGGCAGCCAGTTTTTGTGTTTTAAATTAGTGCCCCTGTTTGTGATAGGCCTATACATTTCTTACATTTCATATCTGGAAAAGTTGCACTTTGCACAAGTCATTGCGTGAGGGGCAGAAAAGACACCAATCCTGCTGTGGACTCAGTAGAAGACTCAAGAATCTTGGTTAAGAAGTAAGAATACAAGCTATGTGTTTCTGGTGTAACTTAGGGCAGATACAGAAGAAGACGGCAGGTTCCTCATCTTTCCAAACTGAAAAGGGAAAAGCAGCTTGTTTTTGTAAACTGGTATTTCCATAGTCTTGTCTTCCACAGCTCAGGGCAAGAGTGGGGCAAAATTGAGTCTTCAGTTCAGTTGACTGTTGTGCATAGACTTTTGGAACATGGTGTCAAATCTTGAATCTCACGTGTGATTGTTCTGAAAAAACCTGTTTCTGCCCCTCAAGCTTTTTTCTGCTCTTGTTTTGTTTGTTTCACACGTGTGTCTTGCAACTTGTTGGAAGTTTCCAAGTCATATAAATATGCATTTTAAACAGATGACTTGTCAAACTTATGGTTGAAATTTTCATTTCTTTCCTGTGTAGTTACACTGCTGGACTCCAGAGGAGGCCTGTCAGAAGCTGGCCTCAGTTCGACCTCACGTTCTAGTGCGTAACGCTCAGCTGGAGATGCTGAAGAGATACTACATGCAGGTGTGTCAAACCTCCAGCTGATTAAAGAAGACGAGGCGTGACACTGGAGTGTGTACTCTGAAGGACTGTGTAAAGACATGAATCACAGATGATAAAGTTTTCCATCAGTCTTTGATATTATTTTGGTCCATTTGAAGACAATCACTTCTCTCTGCTTTTTAAATGTTGTTAAAAGACTTCTATGTTTCAGGTGTCAGTGATTTGGTTTTCATTACTTCCTTGACGACACATTCACACATTTTAAACACCTGAACACTTTAAGTATCGGTGACATTATTCAGTTACTTGTTGATTGTCTATTTTAAATCCTTGGAACATATCAACTTGACTTTATTAATTGTTTATAATCTTATTTTAGCCACAATATACTATTGACCTACATAAAAAACATCTCTTTGGATAATCTGGCCTTTTTACTTTTCTTTTTTTAAAGCTCTGTTTTGTCTGTATTTGCTGTAGCAGAAAAAAGTTTTTACGTGTAGAAATAATAAATTGACTTACTGAAGACACAGGAAGAAAGGGTATTTTATTTAAATGTATGTAATATTTGTCCAGTGCCTTAGGAGGGAAACATGATGTAAAATAAAAGGTTTGTGATATGAAACATTTGCTTTTACTAATTTCATTAATTCTGAGTTACTGGAGTGTGTTGATGCAGATATTAAATGTATGTCAAATATTGTGCAGAATAGTATTATATTATGTTAATAAGGTCCTTCTTTTGACTCAAGGTGGGATCTTAATTATTATTATTCATGCAATTTTTAGAAAAATATTTTAGGACAGGGTAAGAAAATCCACGACAAAGTTTGTCATCCAAACCAACAGAGGGCGACAGAGCAGTCACTGCAGCTTCTTACGCTGGGAGAGAAACGAGCAGCCGGAGCAAACATGGCGGCGTCTTTGGTGCGGTTTGTCCGCGGAGGACTGGGAAGGAGTTTAAATGGTGAACGAGCTAAAATTATTCTGTTCTTATAGCTCGGTGTAGACGTTCCTTTTTTCGAGGGTTGGATGCAACTAAATGTGAAACCCATTTGACAAAGAATGACAAATGTTTCAAGTTTGACCTTTGGGGCTTAGGGTAGTCAATGCTAACGTTAGCTCCCGGTCGCGTTCACCAGATTACGCGTTTATGTTGCTTATTCAAATTTATTTGTAGTCCTGCTGTTATTGTTGAGTGCAACGATTGTGAGAAAGGAATAATGGCTCCCAAAACTAGAAATAGCTTAACATTTTTATAAGGAACGCGGTCTTTATTTCATGCATGGTGTTTCCAATGTCTCTTTTGCATTTTCATAAATCCCATCTGTGTTTGTTGATGTCTTCTGCGGTGCACCGTCACCGTTACTATGAAGATTGCGAAATGTTTTGTCACTGTTTTATGTTTTAACTCACCCTCTTGTTCTTCTTGCTTTAGTTGCACGGTCTTCTTGTCTCCTCCAACAGCAGAGAAGATCAGAAAGTTCCACCACTGAAACAAAACGTAAGTACAGTACAGTGGAGTGCACACTAACATATTAGTGATTATTAACTCTGGTGTCTGTTTTGTAACTCTATTGTAATGTCAAGCATACTTTGAATTGACGTCCCATCAGCGGTGATTTGTTTTTTTATTGTCAAATGTTATTTTTCCAGCAACTGTGAGGCCAAAGGACAGCGCCGTCATTAACAACCAGCTGATAGCCTTTGGAGAATATGTGGCTGAGATTTTGCCAAAATATATTCAGCAGGTTCAGGTATGTCTAAACCTATAAGGCAGGGGTGCACAATAGGTAGATGGGGATCTACCAGTAGATCTCCAAAAGAGTGTTAGTAGATCCTGAGCAACAATATAAAGAAATAAAAGTAACTACAACTAGAGATGTAATTCAATTTCAAGATGCTAATCACTGGGCAAAAGTGAGATCACTTCGGCCTGGTCATTTGAAAAGCAGCTCACAAGACAACACATAGCAAAGCACATGTTTCTGTACACTTCTTATATTTGCAGTTAATCATGATACATTTTGTTACATTCACTTTTCAGCCTGTTTATACTTCACATCACAGCACACACTGTATCCAGAGCCATATGCCTTTCAAAATTTTGGTTTCAATACTGAGATATTGCATGCAATTCTGTTAATTTAGGTGACCAACTTTAATGAGCTGGAGGTGATGATTCATCCTGAAGGAGTGGTCCCAGTGCTGACGTTTCTGCGAGATCACACCACTGCTCAGTTTAGAAACATGACTGATCTGACAGCAGTCGATGTCCCAACAAGGGAGAACCGCTTTGAGGTCAGTATTAGCAAACCTTACTGTTTCAGCCCTGTGTGACTTTCACTCGTTAGACAGGTGTCTAAGTGTTTTATGTATGTTTTCTCCTTTTTCTCTGTTTTCACAGATCGTGTATAATCTGCTTTCCCTGCGCTACAACACCCGCATCCGTGTAAAAACATACACAGATGAGTTGACTCCAGTGGAGTCGTCTTTTCCTGTCTACAAGGCTGCCAATTGGTACGAGAGAGAGGTGAGTGTGGATAAATCGTCCCCTTCTTGACAGACAAGTTAGCAGGTCAAGGTTGTCTTAAAGTCATGAGTTTGGGTTCATGAAGGGTTTGAAACTTAAAAAAAAATTTTACTACTCATAAGTTAATAAATGTATGTGTAACTATAAACTGTGTTGTTGATTTGTTTCCTGTTGAGGCTTGGGGTTGGCTCTACATCTGGTTGCATTTATTTGATGTCTTTTCTCTTCATTCTGTCTATACAATATTTTGTGTCAATGACTGCAACATGGTTGTGAAGATTATGTGCATTTTTTTTGTCTTGTTTTAAACTGACCACAGGTCAGATGGTGAGCAAAAAAGTTTTAATGAAGAAATTAGTGACAAGATCATCGAAATCTTTGACTTTCTGCTGAATGTGTTTGGTCATGAAATTTCCTTGGTCAAATTTTACTCTCTTCACTAGTACTTTGTTCATCAAATCATAAATATATTTTAGGGTTTTCTGAACATCTTCTGTTGAATATTCTCAAATGGTTTCAGTTATGTCTGTGTTTTGGGGTTTACATGTTATTTTTGAAAAATGTAAACTGCAAGAAGATGTTATATTCGCATTTCAAACGCTAAAATACCATATAAGAAAAATTACCTTTGGCGTCTGTGTTTTTATTCAGGTTTGGGACATGTTTGGCGTGTTCTTTGCCAACCACCCCGACTTGAGACGTATCTTGACAGACTATGGTTTCGAGGGACATCCGTTCAGAAAAGACTTTCCATTATCAGGCTATGTTGAGGTAAGTTTCACTAACCCTCCTTTTGTTTGCTGCTAATGCTTCATTGGTCTTCGTCATAGTGTGTATCATAATACGTCAAAAGTATTTTATGCAGTGTCACTGGTTGTAATTAAAAAAGACCTTCTCCAACATTAACATTTTGTCATGTATATTTCGCATCTCAAACAAATGCTGTAAAATAAGTATAATCACTAAGATGAAACTGGTCTTTTCACAGCTGCGTTATGATGACGAGTTGAAGCGTGTGGTGGCTGAGCCAGTGGAGCTGGCCCAGGAGTTCAGGAAGTACGATCTCAACACACCGTGGGAGACCTTCCCTGCCTACAGGCATCCAAAAGAAGAAGCTCCCAAACTGGAAGCGGGCGCCCAGGCCACTGAGAAGAAGTGATGTCACCTCTGTTGTTAAGTGTGTTTTTACACATACACACACACTCACATGAACAACAAACATGTTTGTGTTATTGTGCTGTTTGTCTTTCTGGGACTAAGCCTTGAATATTTATGTACATAAAAAACTAATAAACTCCTCTGAATCCCACAAGCTGTCCTCATTTTCACTACCTTGCGTCCCGTTATATGATACTTTATTTCACATTAATAATCAGTGTTTGTATCGAACACGTTGCGTTTGGGTAAAACAATCTTCATCTTCGTCCAGTAGATGGCACTACAGCACAAACTGAAACTCTTAAGACTCAGACGCGAGTTAAACGTGTTCTTCCCTCAGTACAAACAATGGGTAAACAAAACGCAAATCTTTTCATCTGTTGGGCATCTAAAGTGCCCAATAGATGGCGCTGCAGTGCAAGGGACTTATCTACGTGGGATGGTTGGAAAAACAACTTCTATATTTTATACAGCCAAATGTTGGCTGTATAAAAAAGAGAAGTTGAGAATATAATGATTTCGTTAACTTGTATGTGCAGAATATTGTGATTTATCAGACTAATTAGGACACGTGTCAAAAACAAGGCCGGTGGATCATATGTTGCCCATGAAGTTATTTTCAGTGGCCCTTGAACATTTATCCTACAGTTTTTAATTTTTTATTTTGATTTCATAGCAAAGTCAACTCAATAAATTAGACCCAACTACAGTTTTTCTTCTTTCAGTTACAACTGGTCCTCTGTGGGTTTGGGGTGGATACTTGTTTGGCCTTTCATTTCTGCATGAAAAAGAAATCCAGAATGTTGTGTCTTTTATTTTATTTTTCTTTTAATCAAGTGTTTTACATGTAACAAGACACAAGTCAGAAAAAAAGTTATTTTGTATTCTTCTCAATAATCATGATCATGAGTTGTAGATCTCAGCCATATATATATATATATATATATATATATATATCAACTCACCATCATGGTAACCAACAAATAAAGATGCACAGATCATAAACATTGAACATACTGTCAGTTACTGCACAGATTATTCACTTCTCCATAAGGACACACATGTCAGGCATTAGTCTGGCCTGTGAAGAATCTTTATTTTTAACTTTCAGATTCATGCATGCATCATACAAGTGTTTGTGAGGGAAAAAGTGGAAAAAAGTCCCTTCCTTTTACACTAGTTTGGTCTTGGAAACCACTTTAACATTGGATTTTTTGATGGAGTGTATTCATAATTAAGGTCACACTGCTGGTCAACGTGACAATATCAGAAATGCAGTAGTCTCAAGAGATTTAACCATATAACGTCTATACTGGTTTTGTCATCTTTGAATGTGTTATGTTGCCAGAATCACCGAAAAAAAGACGCACCATATTCTCTGGAACAACCAATAACACCTAAGCTCACTGTTCTATTGTTCTACATGTTCAGTTTTATGCTCTTAATTAATAACCATTTTTCTGGAAATTAATTTGAGAAGTAAAAACTCAACACTACAAGTGACCGACTGTTTCAATCATGCAAGTTCAGAAACGCTGAAAGAAAACAAATATCAACATTTTTTTCTCACATATACAGAGGTTTGCAGTAAGTGCTCTGATGCTGAGTGTTATTTTTTCCTCCCACTAAAACTGTCACCGAGGTTTTTCTTACTTTTACCTTTCTAGCTGTGGCTTCCTGACACAGAAGGTGAATAGTAAAATTTAGCAGCAGAGTTGACTGCACATTAAACCCAAATCACATCCACCTTCACTCTGCATCCTTCAGCATCTTTCCTTTAAATGTCACCTCCTCTGTCACCTCATTTACTGCTCTGCCACACTGACGTGTCGCTTCTTGTACTCCGACAGGTTGATGCCAGTTAAAATTTTTTGTCTTGCAACTTTGCTGACAGTGACTGACTTAGGTACATTTCACTTTTTTTTTATTTTTAGGGTCAGCACCAGCAACATAGAAAGTCTAAACCTAGTGATACAGTGTACAGCTATATAGTAATGAGGTGAAAACTGTGGAATAGGCTTATCAGGTCAACTGTTAAAGATTTGTTTTATAATATCTTAGTGAATGTGGTGTATTCATTATTAGTTTGATCTAGTAGTGAACATGAGATCAAATGTGGACTGTATGAGGACAGAGAAATGGACATGTGTGTCTAAATCTTTATAAATTAGCACTGATGTAACAGTGTGTCAACAAACTATGTCAACTCTTTTACATTATACCTGTCAATGATGCTAACTTAACATTATTTTTGTTAGGTTGCTGTTTATTGTCATTTTAATCCTTATTGAAATGGCACAGTGTCTGTTAGAATTAGTCTCTGGTGCCATTTTGAGTCAGATTTCTGCCACAGATGTTGCATGTAGCTTAGATTGAGATGGTTTGGACATGTTCAGAGGAGGGACAATGGATACATTAGTAGAAGAATGATCCTAAAGATGGAGCTACCAAGTAGGAGACTAAGAGGAGATTGATGGATGCACTGAGACATGGAGGTAGTTGTAGTCAGAGTAGAAGATACAGAGGACAGGGGGAGATGGAAAATCTTAAGTCGCTGTGGCAACCACTGATAAAAAGTCAAGCTGAGAGATGCATGTAACTACTGTGTATTGACTGCATTATGCGTAAGCATCTGTTATTATTTTATTATTATTTGAGGCTTGCATTTTTTTTTAATAGTTGAGAACATTGACTGTTTTTTTTTTTGCTCAAGACAGATTAAGAATTATCTTTACATAGAGAACGTACATTCTCAACCTCTAAAATCCAGGTCGTTCGGCAAAAGTCAATCCAAGAAGTCCATACAGGATGATTTTCTAATGTTCATCGCACTTTCCACAATGTCACGTTTCTCATGGCAGTGTGAAATTAAACCTGCATGCATTTTACAGTAGCCTGGGAGAAGCAATACAATTTCCCCCCTCACAGCACGCCATCTGAAGAAATTAAATAAACGCTGCTAGAATTAGAAATCAAATTATGTTACAGATCCCTGCAGGCTCAGAGGAGCCATGTGGTCAATAGATGAGCTGGAGAATGGTCTAGAGTTTCCAGTTTGGTCCTGTTGTCCTCCGCTCCTGCAGAGGTCAGGTATAAAAATGACTTCAAAATGAAGAAAACAAGACTAGTTGTGACACAATGCACACTGTCGGTGTAGTCTTCACGTACTCCAGAGACATAGATACCGCTCAGAGACTGTTTGTGTTTGTAATCTAAGTCGTACACAGACTTTCTTTCAGTCGTCGAGATTTTTGACAGGAAATTGTTCCTGGTGCAATTTCTTGGTCACAGGGACCCAAGAGAGTTGATTTGACACAGAGCTGAGCCGGTGACGACTGTTTTCATTAAACCGTGAAATATTCAATAAATATTCACATTGATATCATTCTAGCTTTTGCATTTCACAGAGGAGTTATATCCTGACACACCATAGAGTGAAGGTTAAATAGAATCTCTCAGCTCATCACAGGACTTTGTGAGGGGAATCATACAAAGCCAACGATCACTGTCTGCCATTTACAGGATGAAGAGACTGTTCATCGTTTATGAAGCTGCACCAATAATGTTCAGTTTGCGGTGTTTATGCTAAAGCTAGGGTTTTTTGTATCCATATGATTGGCTGTTGGGGGTGGGGAAGTCTGGGTAAACCAGGAAACCGGTGAAGGTGATGTACTTGGCGTGGTTGCTGTAGGCTCCAAATCCATCCTTCTGGTGTGAGTAGAGCCAGACTGTGTCTCCTGGCTTCAGTGACAACATCAGACTCTGACTCTGGAGAGCTTTCTCTCCTTGACTGTCATCATAGATCATGGCCTGCACCTCCAAATGGTTCTTCATCAGCTTCACAGACAGCGTCTTCTGAGGCAGCTTACCCACGTTGAAGGAGAAGTAATAAGCACCAGGAATGCGACATGTAAACATGCCCTCTGTCATGTTGAAGTCTTCTCCGATGTTAACGAACCCTGTGTCGAAACTGACTGGCTGGTGCTGAGGCAAGCCCTCTTGATCAACTCCCAGGATGCTCTCTGTGCGCCCGACGGAGAAAGCAGATCTCTGGTCTTCCTCTTCATCTTCCTTCTCCTCGTCTTCCTCCTCTTCCTGCCTCTGTTGCAGATCCACATCCTCAGATGCAGCGTGTGATTCAGTTTTGTCTTCATCCGCTGCCTTTTTGCTGTTGAGCAGTTGCACGCTGTTACTTTGGGGCTGCTGGGAGTTGTAGTCGGGCTGATGGTGGTGGGTCTGGTAGTCGTACACGTCCGGGTAAATCAGGTAACCGTTGAAGGTGGTGTAGTGTCCGGTGTTGCTGTACAGGGCATAGCGAGGGTCTCCGTGGAGACGCAGCCAGACGGTGTCACCAAACTCTAGCTGCAGCATGACGCTCTGACTCTGCATCTGTGGATGGAGGCAGAATTTAGTCTTTCAGGTGTGTGTGATTTATTTATTGATTGTTATGTTTGATATCGAGTTGATTTTAACCTTTAAAATGTATTAAATAAATAGGAAAATGACGAATAGGATTTTTTTCTTTAAATATTTGGATGGTTTTGGATGGAATTAATAATTTTTAAAGATTTCATTAATCATTTGACATATTCCGCTAAAGTTACTTTTTAAAAGAATATAATGTTTTAGTAAAGCATTACAGTGCAATTCCCTAAACCCTGAACATATAAGCCATGAGGAAAATCCATTTAAGAAACCATGAATAATGTAAATGATAATTAAATCTTTATACAGGCAATTAAACCCCATCAAACTTGCCGTCACCTGATTTTTTTTTTTTCCAACCGTCATTTTATTTTGCCAACCGGCAGTGATCTCCTTATTGTCTCCTCCCTACCTTTCTCTCCTCACCAGCGTTCTCCTCGTAGACTATGGCCTGCACCTCGTTTCTGTTCTTCATCAGCATCACAGAAAGGTCTTTGTGGGGAAACTTCCCAACAGTGAAGGAGAAGTAATAAGCCCCCGGGATGCGACAGTGGAACGTGCCGGCCTTCGAGTCGAAGTCTCCACCAATGTTGACATAAGTCAAATCAAAAGTCACTGTCATCTTGGGTCCACCTTCCATGCTGTTGGTGCGAGCCACTGAGAAAGCAGAGCGTAGCTCCACGTCCTCCATGAGACGAGCAAAACCCCACACACTGGCCAACTGACTTAGGCACAGCAGACCAATCAGCAGGCTTTTTGGAGGTGACATTGTATCTGTAGAGCAAAAAAAAAAAAATACTTTAATTTTTAACATTCTAACTCAAATAACATTCTAAAACAAATAAGAACTACAAAATCCCTCCCCATTGATCTTCTTCTTCTTTTCCCTTTTTAGGGGTTACCACAGCAAATTATACAACATTTTACATCTACCTGTGTCTTCTGTATCTTCTACTCTGACTCCAACTACCTCCATGTCCTCCCTCACTGCATCCATCAATGTCCTCTTTGTCTCCTACCTGGTAGCTCCATCTCTAGCATCATTCTTCTTCCAATGTATCCACTGTCCCTCCTCTGAACATGTCCAAACCATCTCAATCTGTCTTCTCTAGCTTTTTCTCCAAACCTTCCTGTCTGTGTTGTCCCTCTAATCACCTCATTCCTGATCCTGTCCATCTCAGCATCTTTGACTCCTCTATCTCCAGCTCTGTCTCCTGTCTTCTGCCTATTGGTCGTGTCTCTAAACCATACATCATGGCCCGTTTCACAACCATCCTCTAAACCTTGAAATTAATCCCCTCATTTTCATGGCCGATGAGACATAGACCAATAACAACTTAACAACAGCAGAGGGAAATCGCAATTTCACTGAAACAATTTATTGACTGAGGCCACAAGTGGCTGCAGCGGGCTGTGTTACACTGCAGTGTAGGTCACGATGATGAGTCAGAGCTTTGGAATTTGCTTCGTGCCTCAAGGACACATGGAAGACTGTGATATGTTGATTGCCGTTGTACATTGACATTGAGTGTGGGCCGTCTCCACAGGCTTCAATTATCAGGGCTTTTGTTGTGTAAAAGTTAACTTGGAGGACAGTTCTAATTAGCAGATACAGACGCTTTAAGCACGGACAGACCTGTTTACCTTGAAACACCTGCCACAGTTCATCTGTGAGTTAATGTTGTCTCACCAGCTCAGCATGTACTGCCAGAATGACTCAATGATGCTGTGACCATGTTTCTGTGGAAATCAGCCCATCTGTGCAGGACACCTCGTCCTTTGTCTCTAAAGACGGCTCTTAATGAGATCGGTGTCTCATGTCCCTAAGATGTTGTGCGATAAGGACAAAACAAGATCCTGAAGGAAGGAGTTATGTAAGCACTCGTTTGTCACTGTCTGTCAGGATCCTAATATTATCTATTGACTCAGCTTTAATATTTGTGAACATGATAACACGATTGTGTTTCCCTGTAGCTGCTGCATAGACTTAGACATAGGTTTTTACTACAAAAAGTGAATGTTTTTGTGTGTTTACAGTAAACAGAATCTGAAATCGAGTTGTTGTTTTTTTTTAGTTGTACCTAAAGCTTATTGTTTTTGTGTAACTGTACACTTTCTATGTGGCATTCTATGACGTTACTTCCTTATTTTGAAATGCAAATGAACAATGGTTTTCCCTGGAATGCCAACATGCTTAGAGAAAATGTGAGGAGCAGCAGTTTTTAACCACAACGTTAGTCCGCTGTGGCCCTGCAGTGTCAACACTTCCCATTCAAACAACAAGGAAAGCACTGATCAAACAGGCATCCTTCCTAATGAGCACGCATGGGAATTTAGCACAGTGTGAGGAATAGGCGAGAGGCGAGAGGAAATGTAAAGATAGAATGGGAAGAAGAAGAAGAGTACAGTGATACGGGAGGAGAGAAGAGAATAGAGAGGAAAGACGATACAGTGTTTATAGAAAATTGTGCCTGTGTTTTTACTGCAATCATCTATTGTTGCCCTCTCCTGTCTGACAGTCAGATAACAAAGGAGCTAATGAGTGCAGTGTAAAACTGTCAGTCTGGTCCAGCAACTAGCAGCAAATTATTATTATTAAAACAATTTTTATTAAATCTCAAGTCTGCTTTTTCTCCCTTAAGAAGAAGTTAAGGAATAAGGTGTGGCTGTTGATTTGAGTGAAGGCTTTAGTGCAACATGTCTCATGCTTGGACAAACACACTACCTCCTTGTATTGACACTTGTTGTTTGTCCATTTCTGTACAGAATATTCAATCAGTGGGATAAACTGACGTGAAATTTAAATAATCAACCCTGGAGACCTGAGACGTGCGACTGTTGAACCCCAGACTGGGACCATAATGTAAAAAATCCAAAATTATTATAATATGTAAATTTAAAAAGAGTCCAACAAAGGGGCGTCAGGAGGACCTTCATTGTGTCGATGTGTAGATTTAGAAAAGGCCTATGACAGGGTGCCAAGGGAGGAATTGTGGTTTTGTATGAGGAAGTCAGGAGTGGCAGAGAAGTATGTTAGACTGGTGCAGGATATGTCTGTTAACAGTACAACAGTGGTGAGATGTGCTGTTGGAAGGACAGACGACTTTTTAAGGTCAGAGGTGTCAAACTCGTTCCTCGAGGGCCGATCTGGCTGCAGGTTTTTGTTCCAACCTATCCAGTGCAAACTGGTTGACCAATCAGCTGTCTGGAGCTGTCACTCACGTCAGTTGATTGAACAAAAACAAAAACCAGCGGCCCTTTGTGGATCCGGTTTGACACCCCTGTTTTAAGGTGGAGGTGGGAGTCCATCAAGGATCAGCCCTGAGAACCTTCTTGTTTGCTTTAGTTTAGTTTGCTCTGTCCATCTGTCCATCAAACAGATTGAGTTTAGACAGGAGTCTTCATGGACGATGATGTTTGCAGATGACATTGTGATCTGCAGTCAGAGTGGGCAACAACTATAAGAGAACCTAGAGAGGTGGAGGTTTAGAGAAGAAGAAGAATGAAGGTCAGTTGTAGCAAGACAGAGTATATGTGTGTCTGAAAGAAAGGGGGAACGGTGGAAGACAAAGAGGAGGACCAAAGAGGAGACTGATGGATGCAGTGAGGGAGGACATGGAGGTAGTTGGAGTTAAAGATACAGAGGACAGGTGGAGATGGAAATTGTTGACTGCATCCATCCAATGCATCCATCCATGCATGCAGTTGCAGGGGGCAGAAGTCTCCACAATCACCACCCATATTGCACTACTCTCTAACAGCCCCTCCTAAACCCTCCTGCAGGTGCCGAGCCCCCTGGAAGGCAGCAATGGTCCTAACTGGGATTCGATCTTGCCCAGTAGAAGTTGAACCATAGAGACATTGACAGTGGACCAAACTCCAAGCTGTGTAACTAGATAATTTGACACCTCTGTGTGTGTGTGTTTTCCTGTTTGTATGCATGTCTACTGTTACTGTTGTTGTTATTAACGCCATTAGCGTTGTACTGCATGCATCGATGACTATTGTCACCAACGCCTGTCAGATGTTGTTACATGTTGATCCAAGGTGTGTTAAGCACCTGCAAATTAGTCTGCACGTCTGAGACACATTTCAAAGAAGGGCACACACACTGTCTCATGTGCTTCAGGTTTTTGTTTGTAGAACAGAGCAAACACAAGTCATTATGTCAATATTTATCTGCTGGTGAAACTGACCAAGTGCTACAGAACAGAGGAGTCCCAGTCTCTCTGTCTGTCTCTCTTGATTGAACCAAGTCATTGTGATCACTTTTCTGTATTTTTTTCCTTTTGTTTTTAGGAAATAGTCATAGGATGAAATTAAGACGGCCTAGAGCAGCGATTCTCAACTGATGAGTTGTAAACTAAAAGTGAGTCAGGGACCTATTCTCAGTGGGTCGCAGGTTTTTGCCAGGACAATAAAACACGTTTTAGAAAAATGATAAAATTTTATACTTTTTACAGCCAGTAGGAGTTGCAAACGCGCCTTTAAGAGAACCATTACTGATGTGTCACCGAATGTTGTCACATAAATATGAAAAGTTGCAATTTTTCTTGCGTTGCTGCTTATTATTAAGCGTTGATGGTGGCCAGATCAGCTGAGGACCACTGCCTTAGACGCAGGTTCTACCTCCAGAAATGTTTGAATGTCCTTTTCAATATCTTGCATTATTTATGCAAAAATTCCCGCTGCCTGTTTTCATTTGAAACAGTTTTTCTACCAAAGCCTGGTGAAGCTGAAAAAACTTCTCCTTTGTGCAGCACCATCTGTTCAGTGAGATAACAAACATTAGCCTCGGGACTTGATGCAGAAAAAAAAACTGCTTCCTGTATTTTAACAGCTGGCACAGGATGACTAATTTAAATAACCAAACATGAGTCTACTTTGGGAATCCTCTAATGTGATTCCTTCTTTCCCGCTGTTGCGTGGTCGATCACTTGGACGTGGTTGCCGTACTAAGACCAACTGCAGTCCAGTTTGTCTTCCAGCTGTTGCCATTAAAGTCACAGAAAACTACAGGTGATATACAGTGATACTGTTTACAGAATGTAGAGTTTTGTCAGTTGGATCTTTTGAAGAGGCAGAGGCTACTTGTTTGCATATGAACCAGTTGATATGATATGAAGTGAACGGCTGTAGGTTTAATGCCTGTTTTTTTAGGATCATGTCTATAACAACATTATGATTTAATCCTATTTAATCGTCCCAGATTAAGGGACAAATTGCATTAACCATGCAGCCATCAATCTCCTCTTTGTCTCCTACCTGGTAGCTCCATCGCTAGGACCATTCTTCTTCCAATGTATCCACTGTCCCTCCTCTGAACATGTCCAAACCATCTCAATCTGTCTTCTCTGGTTTTTTCTCTAAACCTTCCTGTCTGTGTTGTCCCTCTAATCACCTCATTCCTGGTCCTGTCCATCCTTGTCTCTCCTAAAGAGAATCTCAGCATTTTTAACTCCTCCACCTCCAGCTCTGTCTCCTGTCTTCTACCTATTGGAAGTGTCTCTAAATCATTCATGATGGATGGTCTCACAACTGTCCTGTAAGCCTTTCCCTTTTACCTTAACTGACACTTTTTTTCTCCCATTTTTTAACACTTTGTCATGATTGATAGATCACTGTTCAGTTTTTGTGTCTAAAATAAAGGACACAAGGCTCGTCTTTGTCCACTGTGGGATGATGTTTTGATCCGTCTCAACAAAGGTGCATTGTGTTGCTCCAGCCAATGGCAGGATCTGTGCCCACAACAATGGAAAAGGGCATCTGAGTAAAAAGCTCCTTTGAACATGACTTCTGTGGCTCTAGAAACATAGATAGAAAGAAATCCAAACTGTGGATATAAAGAAAATAGTTTGACCCTGAGAATGAGACCGATCTGTGCCTTTGTTGTTTTGACATAAAACATTTGCTAACACTGATATAGTGAAAAGCAGAAGAGAATAATTATCTATCTAATCGTTTTCCATCCCTCTGAATATGAGTGAATGGACTCTTTTGTTGTGTTCACATCTTCCTTCCCGAAAATCCATGTTGTAACAGCGGTGCTGGAGCCGACCGTGCAGCTGAGCCCAAGTATTGATTTTCATCCTGCACTTACATCTTCAAGAATGTAGAACCTGTTAGAGCAGAGCAGCACGCAGAACAATGATAGGGAGAGGTTGCACCCACTGTAGTGATAAACCAATGTGAAGAGCAATATATTGAGTTTGAGCTCTGTGGGGACGCGGTTCCTTCTCACTGCTCTCACAGCATCACAGGCTGTACCTGCTCTGTGGGGAGCAGCAGGCAGACCCAGATAGAGAGCAGCTGCCGAGGATTCTGCAGCATTTAGCAGCTAATGAACTAGAGGTGTCGCTCAGAAATTGTACAAGACCAGAAGATGAGGTAAAAATAGAGAAAGGGACTCTGGTGGACAGAGGAATAAGGATGTTGTCACAAATAAAAAACACATTAGATCTAACAACATTAGATTGTTATTGTAATTTCCCCACACTGTAGATTTTAGGTCACATTACAACAAAATTGTCAAAAAAACACCCTCACTAATGATATTAAAGCCAATTTAACTGTCAGGTCTTCATTTGTTTCCATTCCTAAAATAGAAATAAAGCCCAAACACAATTGATTATCTGCCTCTATACCTTTAAACACCCACTACAAGTCAGCGCTCTCTACATATCAGCAGTGAACTCACCACCTTTTTCACAGCTGCTACACTCAGCTCTATTGAGACGAGATGTTTAATTTCTTTTCTTTTTTTTTGGCCTGACCAAGGTCTACAGATAAATTAAACTGTTGCGATAGCAACAGTGTGGGGCTTTTTTTAAGCCCTGCTTCGGTGAGCTAATATTTTATTAAACCTTCAAAGAGACCTATATTAAAAGTCCTGTTAATGTCCCACTTTAGGGAATAACTGTCTCTTTGTCCCTCCCTGTGGCTTGATTGTTGAATATTCTAATTCTCTTTGAAAAATGGGTCTGTAAATATATAAAAAATAATTGTATGAAAGTGTCAAGGGAGGCAAAATATTATCTTGAATCAGAATAAATGTCTATAGATGTATATTAGAATCCTTCTATGAATTCAGTGGGCTAATATTCAACTTTCACATCAATGTGGGGGCCACCAAATATCGCTCCATGGGCCACAAATGGCCCAGGGGCTGCAAGTTTGAGGCCCCTGCTGTAAATGGTTTAATTCATACAGATGAGTAGAGATAACAGAAAGACAAAACAACAGAAAATGAACCACAAGGAGTCTTTGGACCAGGGTACTGGAAACTATAGAATTCACTAAGAATGTGTAAAAGAAATCCAAAAAAAATAAATTTAAATTAAATACATTTACCATATATTTACTGATGAAGCACATAATGTCATACTGTAGTACAGCACAATACATTAATCTGTGAATATACATTTACTGTAATGTTTTGAAGTTTTGGGGGCAGTTGGTGGCCTAGCGGTTAAGGAAGCAGACTAGGGTCTGCAAGACTCCTGGTTTGAATCCCCTATACTGTCAAGTTACCACTGAGGTTCACTGAACGTGGCACCATCTCCAGTCACAGCTCAAAGCTGCCCACTGTTCACGTTCATTCACGTCATTGTGTGCAGTGGTGTGAATCACAATGACAAGTTTTTTTCCTTCTGATCATTGCAATGAATGCCTTGTCTGATAAACATGTGTCATCAGCGTTTTATCAACACAGCAGTCGATCAACACTCTATGGTCTCCATAAATAAGAAAACTGCATTGGTTGAAAGTGTTGCCTTGCAGTGAAACCTCTGTATAAATCTTGCTGGATGAACTAACACCACACTTTCATATCGAAGTGGGGGCCACAAGATGTGGTTCCACGGTCCGCAAATGGATCACAAGCCGTATGTTTGAGACGCTTTATATGTGTTCAGTCTTTTATGGAAAGTTTTAGATCGGATTATTTTCTAAGAGGGTGGACTAAAATGAAATAAAAAACAAAATGACTGTATGGGACAACAGAATTGTGGCGTCCTCTGTTGTGGACAGCCCGGTTCTCACTGAGTCTCCACTCACACCTGTAATACGGTGATAACGCTGCCGCCATTAACACTGTGTGTAAACTCTTGTTACACAGTCTGTAATCTGAGCTAATTACAGCAGGGCTTTTACAGTTCCTTCCCAGTGAGATACGGTGACTCACACTTGACTATATTTAGAGTGTGTGAAAGGACCCAGAGTCAAAGTAAAGGACAGACTGGGCTGGAAAAGGTCAACAGGAAACTTGAAGTGAAAACGCATTTTTTGAAATTCTTTCAGGGCTTGATATTAAACTGCTGCACATTAATCTGAACCTTTAGCTTTAGTCCCTGCTTAAAAACACTTTCTCATCAATTCACACTGATGTTATCCATCGAAATGACTCACTCTACCTGCTCAGGTTCCCCATTTATTGTTAAATGGCAGTTGGTGGCCTAGTGGTCCAGGAACCAGTCTGAGGTCCATAGGGTTCCAGGTTCCAATCCAACAACTGCAGTGGTGTGAATCACAATAACAAGGAGTTTGCTTTTTAAAAAAATAACTAGAAACAGTTCCCCACTCACTGGGGTTATGCTCCAATATTTTGAGGAGTAACCTGGTGAAAAGATTCACTCTTTCTTTGGTTTTTGGATATTTTTAGGAGTGTGAACATCAGAATGTGGTTCCTACTCTGGTGCAGGTTGTTCAGGTGTGTGAACAGGAGAGGTGACGTGAACCCTCTGGTAGTTAATAAAGTTCAGGCTCTTTGAAAGGGATTTTTTATTATTATTGCCAACACTCTGATTCTCATCACTGTATATATTAGAGAGATATAATTGAGAATTGAGACTTGAATTATGTGCATTGTATACAATATAATGTATTTAAACAAAACAATAACTACATTTCTGTAAAACTCTGGATGTGTCCTCCGTCCTTCCTCTCTAACATTATTTCCTCCGTGTTCACACAGCACTTTTTCTGCCTTTTCCAACACAATTTCAGTTCCGTCACTAGAAACTCAGCCTTCCTACAAGCTCACCTCCTCCATCTCAACACGCACCTTCTTCTTTGACATTGCCCTTTTTCTACAATGATATGCAGCACTGTTCCCTACTTTCCACATCTGCACCTCGATTTCTTTGCTGACATTTCCCCTGTGAATTCCCACGTCTCAGCCCAACAACATACATTTTTGGGGACACAATTCCAACTGAAACCAATCAGATTATCAGGAATTTCCTTTCTAACTAAGCTTTTCCTTCCTGGATCTATTAGAGTTTATGACACAAAAAAAGACGATTACTGAACACAAAACATTCAGCTTCATTTTCACATCACTGCTTCTTTCTTCCTTCCTCCACCTCCTCGTTGTTGTATCCGCCGTCTTCCTCCACACCACCGCCCTGTTCTGTCTCACTCCCTTCTCCCTTGACACCATTTTACATCATCCCATCTCCGTCTGCTGGCAGTTCCTGCCCTGGATATCATCCACCTGTGTGAACCTTCCATCGCTCTTTTTTGTCACCCTCTCCATCAACCTTGCTCTAAAACTTCTTCTCCTCTGACCGGTGCTCAGCCTGTTGTGTGTTCTTAGAAAATTTTACATCCACAAATGCAAAAATATTCAATAAAATGTACTTAACAAATGAGACAGGAGTGATCTGTGATGGAAAGCTGTCTGTTAAGTTGAAGAGAAAGGTTTTCAGGAAAGTGGTGAGACCAGCCATGATGGATGGAGTAGAGACACTAGGAATAGGTAGAAGACAGGAGACAGAGCTGGAGGTGGAGGAGTTAAAGATGCTGAGATTCTCTTTAGGTGAGACAAGGATGGACGGGATCAGGAATGAGGTGATTAGAGGGACAACACAGAGAGGAAGGTTTGCAGAAAATGCTAGAGAAGACAGATTGAGATGGTTTGGTGTGGTCAGAGGAGGGACAGTGGATACATTGGTGGAAGAATGATCCTAGAGATGAAGCTACCAGGTTGGTGGATGCAGTGAGGGAGGACATGGAGGTAGTTGGAGAGCAGAGTAGAAGACACAGAGGACAGGGTGCAATGGAAAAAAAATGATGGATTTGCTGTGGTAACCTATAGTAAGTTTCATGCAGAAAGAATTAGAGAAATTTGTATAGATTTTTATTTTCACCTATAAATGGTTATAAAGAGGGAGCTGCAGTTCACTTATGAATCATTTTGGCTGTAAGAAAAAAAAGTTTTTAGTTGTGAAGTCTGCTCCAGTTTCTAGGGGAAAGGAGAAACATGGCTTGTAGCTGAACAGAACCATACACAACATCACAGGTACACGTGCAGGATAAAGCCACCAGGTCACTGGGGACTGATATCAAAGAGAGTCAGGGGAGCTGTTATCTGGAGGTGAGTGTCAGACCCCTGCAGCTGCGATTCCTCTCATTAGTCCCACTCTGTGCCTCCCTCTCTCTGCTGAGTCTCCCCCTGTCCTCAATGTTTACCACTGTGCTGTCAGCTGCCTGCTCAACTGAAGACACCTACACCAGCCCGGGGAGGGGGATGGATATGAGGACAGATGAACAGAAAAACAGACAGAAGGAAAGAATGGAGGAAGGATAGAGGGGAAAAATGGTTTGAGGCATTGGCTTGTCAAGTGAAGCACCGCATAGAGGAGATGTTAATTCCCATCTGTCTTGTAAACATCTCTCTCCTGCCGCTGCTTAAGACCAAAGAAAACCTGCAGCAGGGAAACTACCGTACTCCCTTCCCCAGTCCTGTCAGTGTGACTGCAGTGATAGGAAATAATAAAAGAAACAGGAAAGAAGGCAGAGAAGAGTAACAGCTCTGGCAGCAACACGGTGTCTTGCCAGGAGACACAGCAGGGTTCGATCCACCAGTGATAGACAAGAAACAAACCAGGAAACAGACCGGGCCAGATTATTGCTGCCATTTTTGTTATTATAAAACAGTGAAGTCAGAATGAGGTTGAAATTAAAACATGGGATTCTAGAAAATAGTAATTATATATATATATATATATTTATATATATACACACGTATGTATATATGGAAATATCTGGCTATGCTGACCGTGAGTGATCAATGTAGAATGTTTTTCACACATTCTGATTATTTGGTGGGATCACAGTATATATAAAATCATGGAAAGAATGATTAGACCACTCTTTCTTTAATTTCTTGTCCATTTAAAAGTCTGCTTCCACCTAAGCTGATTTCTGACATATATGCGTGTGTATATATGTAAATATATATGCATATGTATATATACTTGTATAAAAGTATATATGTATATATTTACATTATATTTATATAAAAGATATATGTACAGATATACATATATATGCATATATATGTAGATCAACATATATTTGAAATTATATATTTCGTGACTGGAGACATTTAATTTGATTTATTGTTTGTTTGGCTGTAGTTTTAAATTAAAGCATTTTTTATAAAAAAAAAAGTCGAATCTTAGATCTAATCGTCATCTGTTTTGTTTTAAAATCCTGATTTTCTCATGTGTAATTTTGCTTTTTTTTACTGAAGTTTAGAATACATATTTTACAGTTTTATTCAGTGTAACTGGAGAGTTACTGTTGTCAACAATGGTTATATAATTTTTTTTACTGTATGGTTTATGCAGCAATTTCAATTAGTTTAAAATATCTGTAAACAAACATTATATTAACATCAAATTGAATTTCTTTAAACCTATAAACCATCCCTGACATCGTCACTGTGGGAATTGAACATCTCAGCAGTTTACACTTGATAAACATCGAGGATAAAACTCTACTGCCTCTCCTGACATCCAAGTTTTCAACCACCACCTATTACTTCCATCAGGTTTCTAATTTTCTAACCTGAACCATTTTCAACAACATAGATCCATCGGGTTCTGTCTGTTATTGGGTTATTTTCTCACACAATCTGCTCACTTTAACCTGTGCAGCCTTAACTGGTCCCTTGAGGTTCTACAGCACTGGTCTTCCAGTCAATACTCCTGTCACCTCTGGTTTTAACCAATGCTGCTGGTGATGGTTGGCTTTCCTCACAAACTCCTTCATTAACCTCAACTTGAATCACAAGCCACTGGTCCGTGTCATCACTGCAGACCCCAGATTACAGGGCTCTAAGCAAAGAAAAACTTTAAAATACTCTTTCCACTGACTAATTTCTGCACATCTTTGCTCCTGTATGGAACCTCCTCCAAATCCATACTCCTACTTAAACCCTCGTCCGCCTCACTGCACTCTTCACTTTAATGGATACAGGTCCTTCCAATTTTTTGCTTTTTATTTCACTGTGGTTTTAGACTGAAATTACCATGAAAACCCAACAATATTACGATATATTGTCCTACACAATATGACACACATTGATGATGCATATACTGTATATATATATGGATTTATGGACGCAGTGAGAGAGGACATGGAGGTAGTTGGAGTTGACTCGCTGTGACAACCCCTGAGAAAATGGAACAAGCAAGGAGAAGACGATATATAAAAATAGGCAATGTGATATTTTTCCCCCTTCATGTTAACATCCATAGTGTTTACCAATTTTTCATTTAATCTTATCCCAACCCACATCTTTTCTCTAAATCTCTACTGTGTGAATAAACCAGGTACAATCTAGATTTCTCTCTAACACTGAAGGATCTTCCCTATAAATCAGAGTTACAACTTTGTGCCATTTTATGTCTTTGCAGTCTTAAAAAAGAAGGTCAAAGACAGCAGGCTGTAAATAACACAGCGCTCACCTAACAAATGTGTAAACTACAAACACACACTCACACACTGAGGGAGTGTGTCAGGAGAAGATCTGCACCTTGCGGCAGCAGTTGGTTACGCTGATGTGGATTACGATAGTGAAGACAAAGGGAGTCAACCCCCTCGGTGTGGTAATCCATTGACAGATAAGAAAGCTCTTAGCCTCATTGACAACCTGCTGCAGCCACAGGCGTCTCCGCTCACTACAGTCCAGATGAGAACACAGGGTTTTCCAGGCTACGCTGCAACCTGCTGTGGCTGATTTTTTTTTTTTTTTTTTTTTTACAAATAATCCACAGCACATGAACACTGCAGGCTGTGCTCTTCCCTACCATTATCAGCACATGTATTAACCATCAACGATAGCAGGGCAGAGACATCAATCTATAGAGTAGAGAGTCTCAAAGAGCTGAGTGAGGTATCACTGTTTCTGTATCAGTGTAGATAAATAATACATGCTGCTCAGACGTGGTGTGACTGATGAATACACAGGCAGACAGTATGGGGCTTTCTCACAGCATGCAAGACTAAAGGTGACTGTCCATTAATATTACAGCAGCGTAGGAATGCGCTTTTCCAACTGTTAGTCCTGCAATGGGGGACAAGAGAGGGAGAAGACACAGAGAGGGAATCCATTCTGGACTCATTCTGTCTTTATTTATGATCCCTTTAACGCATCCCACTCCACTGATGCTCCAGTGATCACGCCGCATGCCTGCGCACTCCCAATTTAAAGCTGTCACTGAGCACAAGTTCACACACCACATTCAGCATCACTGATCTCAGCATGGTACATCACACACTTCCCTGGAGGAAAAAAAAGAGAGGGAAAATAAACACAACCAGAAGGATAAGGAGGAGAAGTTCCCTTACCTGAATGAGTGAGTGTGTCTTATCTGCTTCTCTGTCAGTGTGTGGAACGGAAACTTCTTCCTTAATAGCCCACCCTCCCTGCCTACTCCATCCCTCTCTCTCTCCTCTCTCTCTGGCTCTCTCTCTCTCTCCCTTTCCTTCTCTCCCCCTTTCCTCCTATCTCTGTTTCGTGTCTCTCACTCCCTCTTCCTCTTTTCCATTTTCACTGTTTGTCCTTCCTGTTACCTGAGAGTCCCTTATCAACCTGATGCAATCAGTAAATCTTTACTAATTTAGAAGGTAAATAAAGACAGACAGACAGACAGATAGATGGACAGATAGATAGATAGATAGATAGATAGATAGATAGATAGATAGATAGATAGATAGATAGATAGATAGATAGATAGATAGATAGATAGATAGATATCTGTCAATGGGTGGTTGAGTGTGTTTTTTTTTGTGCAGATGCAGACCTTGGAGACAGACAGACAGATAAATGAATGGGGAGGAGAACTACGTGTGCTGTGTGGCAACTGTGCAGCCCACCTTCTCTGCTGCTTATTGTCGGACTCATCATCTCATTTCTTGTGCGAGGGGGGGGAGGGGGGTGGTGGAAGCGACTGCGATGGTAAGGGGAGGTGGGGGTGGGGGCTGGTATTGTAGCCAAGAAGATGAAGCTTGAGAAAATACATGCACTCAAATTGAAATTCATCCCACCCTGTCCCCCTGTATAATCTCATTCAAATTCTACAGTCTGTTGCTTCCTTGTATTTAAATGAGTGTTTGACTAAATCCCTCCTCATGCCTTTGCTTTTCTTGGCCAGCATTTGGCAGCCTCCAGCACTCTGTTGCATCCTAAATGCTTCCAGACGCACTGACATCTTCTTTGTGTTTTGGCCAATACCCTGGAATAGAAATAAAAGAGTGGGCTGCAGAGTCGTGCAACAAGGCTTAAAAATTCCAATAACAGGGCGACAACACTGGTCCTCCCCGACCATGGGGAGATAATGTGGTGTAAAGAAACAAACAAATGATAGTGTGCATGTTTCTCTTTGGCTTCAGTTAAAGTTTACTCTTCGCACAGATTCACAAAAATGGAAAAATGCTATGGTGTTAAAGAATCTGTCAAATTCAGCTTCTGACCATAACTGTGATAATCAGTTATTATGTCCATAATCTAAACGATTTAATGAAAAATAAATAAAATAGTAATAAAAATGACTCAATGTAGAGTAAATAATGCTGTATGTCTAAACAGTGACATCAAACATATATATTTTGGTAGCAGTTACTATGATAATTTAATGTCACTCTTATGATCTGTGCAATGAATTAAATCCTGATTCCTGATTTTGCTAAGAATATAATACATTAATAATACATGAAAATACATAGTGTGAAGCGATCAATGACTTTATGTTTGCAGCCTTACTATAAATATTATTTGACCCTATCATGACCCAAAAACGAGGCCAGACTGGTGTTTTTCACTATGCCAATTTGACATGAACATATTCCAATACATGTCTCAGAGTAAATATTTATTTATCTATAAAAAACCACTGTATCAGTAATACATTAATTAAAAAACTGAAATGCTGCCATCTAGAGAATCTAACCTTCTTACACAGCTGTTTATCCACAACGCTAGTGTAAGGACAAAAGGTTAACATTTTGTATTACTACATAACATGCTAATATTGGGCTGCTAATGTCAACTGGCTGATATTATTACAAAAATTCTGGGGTTCATCCCATGGGCAAGTTCCAATCCCGGTTAGTGCAGTTGGTTTCCATTGGACTCACCACCTACGTGGAGCAAAACCTTGTCCATCATTCAAGCCCACAATGATGCCCTCAACCAAGTCACTAGATGGCAGCAGAGCAGTATGATTGTTCAAAGTGGAAGAAGAAGAATTCATACAATAGTACGGTGTGGTGCTATGCAAATTTGTCATCCCATAACAGACAACCATTCTCACCCTTGTGGTTCTCAAATGGTGGTACATGAACCAATGATAGTATCGTATTTTCACGACCATAAGGCGCACCGTACTTAAAGGCGCAGTCTCAGTTATGTGTGCCGTTACTATATTTAACACACACATAAGGCACACCTTATTATAGGTTGCGGGTTTTATATACAATCCACGCCCACACTTCGCCCTTTAAAGTTCTCATAGTGTCCTCTACTACGTCCACCTCACAACAACACACAAAGGCATACAAGTGTGCGTATTTAAAAATAGAGCTGGAGTAAAATAACGCACACACTTCCCCCTTTAACGTTCTCATAGTGTTCTCTACTACGTCCACCTTAGAACAACAACAACACACACATAGGACGCACTGCACTATAGGACGCGCCGCACATTTTGAATAAAATCTGACTTTTATGTGCGTCTTAAAGTCGTGTAAATACGGTACATACTGTAGGTACAAACATCTTCTGCTTTGGAAATCCTACTTCAACAATCCAACAATCCACCCATGGTCAGGATCTGATGAATGAACTTCTCTCCACACTGTGCTCAGCTGCTCAGTATTACATTTACTGTTGGATCTGCTGCTGGAACTCCTTCATTAACCATCTATTCAATCAATCAGTGAACAGAACACAGCAGGAAATGACTGCAGTAACTGCATACATGGCCTATTTGCATTAAACAATGATTAATACAATCAGACTCAACACAGTGCACATGCTTTTAATTTCGCCTGTTTAATGAATCTTGTACCAGGCGACCACGTTCACCCGCGGTCATCTGTGTTTGGCCTTTAAATTCTGCCATCTGTCAGAGAAAAAAACAGCAGGTGTTTTTTTTTTTTTTTCTCCACCAAAAGACCAGCCTGCAGTGTATAATCTGAGCTAATGACCAGTCCGAGCCGTCAGCTGATGACGGGAGAGGACAACAAATTGGTCGCCGAGTTGTTCTGCTCCCAATTATAAATCCCTCGTTACGCTTGAAACCTGTACCCAGTATAAATGGAATTAAAAATCAGCCTTTTCAGCCCTTTCTTCTCCATTACTGTGAGTGTGTGTGTGTGTGTGTGTGTTTAAGGGATGCTAGGGGCTGGTGGTGGGGTGTGTGTTGCTCTTGGCAGAAATGCCATGGTTGTCTTTCGCTGGCATTAATTAGTGAGAAAAAACATGTAGTGCAGAAGCGAACCAGAAATCTTTAAAATGTCTTTCCCTTGAAATATAAACAGAGGAAGGTGAAATATTAACAATAAATTGAGGGGACGGACATTCAGATTATTTATCAGTTTTATAAAAAGAGATAAAAAGATGCAGATTCGTTTGATAGTAGATGTCTTCATCTCTCATGATCCCAGTCACCTACAGAGACACGGGCTAAAAAGAAATGATTGATGTGGAAAAACTACGTCAACTCCACCAGGAGGTTTGTGTTTGTGAGTGTTTTCTGTTGTTGCCGTGCGTGTTAGAGAAGAGGAAAGTGTTTCAGAAGTAGTCGTGATAAACTGGAGGGTAAAATGCCTTTTATCTGAATGTGTCAGTGGCGTTCACTGACACATTCAGATAAATGTCGTCTTCTGTGAGTCCTTACACTGTAGTTACACACAGTATTCTGAGACTAAAGAATTGAACCAATAAATTGACTGATCTTCATTCATCAGCGTCCTCAGATAAGATATGTTAAGATATTTTTTTCTTACTTTTTTATATTTTTATTTCATTTTCCTTGTTTATATTTTCAATGCCATTTATCATATTCATACCCTGTGCACAATCGGGAGCTATAGCACCTTCATTTTACTGTGATGACCTTTAGTAAAATGAAGGTGGCATACTGTGATTACCTTCATTATACTAATTTAGTCATTAATTAATTAATCAACTAATTAATTGTACTAATTAATTCATTTATTTTAAGTAAGTACTAAACGTTTTAAAGAATCATTAGTACCTAATCACTGCTTTATTAAAA
>JAFBJS010003332.1:27553-46033 GCA_016785265.1 Paraplagusia blochii | reverse complement strand
GCTGAGCCAGAAGAAAACAAAAATAGGAATTAAAGAAGGGAATAAGAAAGCAGATACCGAGAAGAAGATAAAGGAAGAGGAAGTAGGAAGCTACAGTTGCTGGGGGAGTTATGAAGTAAGACAAATGTATTATTTCAGTGCTCTTTCTCTTGACGGTTAAGCTTTGATATGTAAACAAGCTCTGCGATTGCAACATGACAATCTTTTTCCCAGCTTTGACTCAGACAACCTAGAATCATACTGAATACCTGCATATCTTTAAAACTAGTGACTCCCAGTCTTGGTAAGTAGGTGCAGTTGATGTAGATGAGTTTTCTTGCAGTGATCATGTTGTCTATGAAGCATGGCTGCAAAATAAATAGTAAATAAATGACACAGTTGGAGTGGAGTTATGTGAAATCAATCTAATCAGACAATCTTTTCAATGTTTGTGCATTAGGAAACAAGATGTGTATAAGAGACAGCACATAGAGTGCGCTGTACTATAGGACGCGCCGCACATTTTGAAAAAAACTTTTGAAAAGACTTTTATGTGCGCCTTATAGTCGTGTAAATACGGTACATATTGTAGATACAAACATCTTCTGCTTTGGAAATCCTACTTCAACAATCCAACAATCCACCTATGGTCAGGATCTGATGAATGAACTTCTCTCCACACCGTGCTCAGCTGCTCAGTATTACATTTACTGTTGGATCTGCTGCTGGAACTCCTTCATTAACCATCTATTCAATCAATCAGTGAACAGAACACAGCAGGAAATGACTGCAGTAACTGCATACATGGCCTATTTGCATTAAACAATGATTAATACAATCAGACTCAACACAGTGCACATGCTTTTAATTTCGCCTGTTTAATGAATCTTGTACCAGGCGACCACGTTCACCCGCGGTCATCTGTGTTTGGCCTTTAAATTCTGCCATCTGTCAGAGAAAAAAACAGCAGGTGTTTTTTTTTTTTTTTCTCCACCAAAAGACCAGCCTGCAGTGTATAATCTGAGCTAATGACCAGTCCGAGCCGTCAGCTGATGACGGGAGAGGACAACAAATTGGTCGCTGAGTTGTTCTGCTCCCAATTATAAATCCCTCGTTACGCTTGAAACCTGTACCCAGTATAAATGGAATTAAAAATCAGCCCTTTCTTCTCCATTACTGTGAGTGTGTGTGTGTGTGTTTAAGGGATGCTAGAGGCTGGTGGTGGGGTGTGTGTTGCTCTTGGCAGAAATGCCATGGTTGTCTTTCGCTGGCATTAATTAGTGAGAAAAAACATGTAGTGCAGAAGCGGCCCAGAAATCTTTAAAATGTCTTTCCCTTGAAATATAAACAGAGGAAGTTAAATATTAACAATAAATTGAGGGGACGGACATTCAGATTATTTATCAGTTTTATAAAAAGAGATAAAAAGATGCAGAGTAATTTGATAGTAGATGTCTTCATCTCTCATGATCCCAGTCACCTACAGAGACACGGGCTAAAAAGAAATGATTGATGTGGTACGTCAACTCCACCAGGAGGTTTGTGTTTGTGAGTGTTTTCTGTTGTTGCCGTGCGTGTTAGAGAAGAGGGAAGTGTTTCAGAAGTAGTTGTGATAAACTGGAGGGTAAAATCCCTTTTATCTGAATGTGTCAGTGGCGTTCACTGACACATTCAGATAAAAGTCGTCTTTTGTGAGTTCTTACACTGCAGTTGCACACAGTATTCTGAGACTAAAGAATTGAACCAATAAATTGACTGATCTTCATTCATCAGCGTCCTCAGATAAGATATGTTAAGATATTTTTTTCTTACTTTTTTATATTTTTATTTCATTTTCCTTGTTTATATTTTCAATGCCATTTATCATATTCATACCCTGTGCACAATCGGGAGCTATCGCACCTTCATTTTACTGTGATGACCTTTAGTAAAATGAAGGTGGCATACAGTGATTACCTTCATTATACTAATTTAGTCATTAATTAATTAATCAACTAATTAATTGTACTAATTAATTCATTTATTTTAAGTAAGTACTAAACGTTTTAAAGAATCATTAGTACCTAATCACTGCTTTATTAAACGTACCTCAGTAAAAGGTTATTTAGAGCAAAATACAGGATATACATACAGAACTGTTCATTTTCATTTTCTTATCCGTTGCCAGCTCGCAGGTCTCCACGACTGCCACCCAAATCACACTGCTCCATACTGTGAGCCTTCCTGTGGGTGGTGAGTTTACTGGGAGTGTATCATGATTGTAACACATGCAACAAAGATGATGAAATATATGAAGATCTGTTTATAAATTCTCTTTTTGGTCTTAAATCTGTTGCAGACATACGTTAATATCCAAACGCTGAATTTCAGCGATGGCAAGAAATTCTGCTGAAACTGCGGGTACTGGGGCAGCAGATGTGGTGGAGAATTGGTTATTTTGAACGGACATTTGCAGAAAGATTAGTAACTCCGCCTAGATAACAAACACAAGATGTACCCATGTCAACGTCAGGGAGCAGGAGCACAACATTCCACATTCAAAGGTCTGACAAATAATGTCTTGTGATGTGACTGTATAAGAAAATATGCCTGCATCAGGATCTGGGATTTGTTGGTCAGACTGCTGATGAGATTCGTGTTGGACCTGCTGTGGTCAGAAACCTTTTGATGCAACAAAATCCACCCGAGAACGAGGAAGTGTGTCCTGGTCTGCTTATTTGTAGACAACACTTTCTACTATACAGATAAAAGTGTTTGTTCTAGGAACACTGCAACATTCATTCATTCATGGGTCCCAGGGGCAGCTGGAGTCTTCCTGTGGGTGGTGAGTCCACTGGGAGTCACGTGGGTCTGGACGGTGCTATGTGCAACTTGCAACCTGGCAGCTGTGGATTAGAACCTGAAGCCTTCTGGACTCAAGTCCATTTCTTCAACCACTCGGCCACCACTGCCACCTCCACACTGCAACAGTAAAGAGGAAATTTAGAAACTTATCAATCTGTCTTTGTGTGTGTGTGACCAGATACAGGTAGAGGTACTGGTACTTACATCACCAGCAGGTGGATGTGAGTATACATTAAGCCCGGGGGTAAATGGGTCAGTTAATTTCTCCCTGGCTGCTTCCAGTGTTACAGCCTGGTTTCATCTGAGGGATAGTGATTTCTCTCTGTTTAATTATTCATGACCAGGATCCACCAGTGCTTAGTGTCTTGAGTCTTCAGCTCAGCTTCAGTGGTGAGAAGTGGTGCTGTTCACTGCCATGAATATTTCACGTATTTGAATATGTTAAAGTTAGATGGAGTAGTTTTTGATTTGCCAGAGTCAGTCACTTCATTAGATATGAATGATGATTTCCATCATCCACCCATCTGTCCATTAAACCCTCATATCACATTTATTCATATTCCACCCGTCAATCTACGGCTGACAAAAACTGTGCAGAAATGTTTCCCTCGCTGAGTATTTTCTCAGTTTTTCCACATTGATTGTTATTATAAACAGCAACAGTGTTTCCAGAGAGTGAAGCCGGTTGCAGGAATCTCGATGCTCGCGGCCTGACCTAGATTCATCATTAGCTCTGTTTTTACGGAGCAGCTGACAAACCAAATATAGCAGCGCAGTTGAATCAGCTGATGGGACCAAACATTTGCTGCTTGTTTTCTTTGTTCTTGTCACTGCTGTTGCTTTAAAGCAGCAGGGACGTAAGACAACCAACACTGATGTAATACAACGTGCACCTTCAACCTTTGCACAGATGAGATTTGTTCAGTTACGGTGTCATTCAAACCTGTTTGTTCCATAAGACAAAAAGCAACGGAGAAAGAAACGTGTCACAGTAGAGGATCAGTAGACAAAACTAACATTTGGCAAAATAAGAATCTGTTCAGAGAATATTTCCACTGTTACCAATGAAATAGAACACATGCCATGGTTGGTTCATATTGAAAAAGTAAAGTGTTCTAGGTGTGTTGTGGTACCAGAGTGTGTGATAATTCCTAATGCATGATCCCGCCAGAAGTTCATAAATACAGGGGCAGCACTTGAGGACAGGCAAGTCAGGCGGTCACTTGAAGCACCGACCACTAGGGGGCCCTGGCTACTAGGGAGCCAGGACGAAAAAAAAAGAAACTGTGTGTTTATGTGGGGTGGGGAAACTGGAATTTGGTGCTAGTGATTTTGGAAACAAGCTTGTGGTTGTTTCTGATCAGCATTGTTTTATTGTGAAGGTCACTGGAAGTTGCTACCATGTCTAATTTGTGTTGCCTAAAGGGTTTGATCTGATCTCTTTACAGTCAGAAGAGTCTTTTGTCTATTTTATAGATTTAACTTGGACTTTCAAAACAAAAGTTTCATCAATCCATTCATCTTCTTAGGCTGCAGGGGCAACAGTCTCCACAACTGCCACCCAAATCACATTGCACCTTGCCATACATTCCTGCAAGTGGAGCCCACTGGATGTCAACCCTCCTTGCCGAGATTGAACTCGCCCATGAGGTGAACCCTGTAGGAGGAGTTTCACATCAAAGACAGAGACAGAGACATTACTTCTGGGCCGAAATTAAGGATAAAACTCATGAACATCCGTCCATCCTTCTTCGTCCTCTTCGTAGCCTTCAAGGTAGAACCTATTGCAGTGTTTTATCTTTTTTGAGATGGAAAAAACCTCACAGCACATTATCAAATAAAAATCATACTAAGGGTTATCTAATGAAATATATTACTCCCTTTGTCCTAATGACCTCATAATTTAAGTCTAGTTTAGTTTAGTTGAAGCTAACATTGCTATAATAGCAGGAATTGAAGAAAGACAAACGTCTTCAACAGCGTCTTTTTTTTTGTTTGTTTTCATTGTCATCTGCTGCCACTTGGAAGAAGATAATTTAAGGACTTTTTCTGTCACACATTGATGAACAAATAAAATATACATTATGAAATTATCCTTTTCTGCTCATTTGCCTTTGGGTTGCAAGGGAGGAAGTCTCCAGGACTACCACTCAAACCACACCGAACCATATTGTGACCCTTCCTGTGTTGATGCATTAGAAGTTATATCCTGGCAGCTGCTGGATTCAAACCTGTAGCCTTTTTACCCAGTTTTCCTTAATGATGCATTGGCAGAAAGTATATAAACAGGTATATTATTGTATGTTTAAGTGTGTGTCAAGGCTTGGTTGTTCATTTAGCTCAAAGTTTGGCAGTGAGTTCTGTGACCGCATCTGAGCTCAAATGTCCTTCTAAGAGTTGATGATAGTAGTGGCAGGTAATCCTCCCAACGTGATTGCATCCTCACACACACACACACACACACACACACACACACACAGAGATGATGAATCTGTAGCCTGCAGCAGCAGCAGCAGCAGCAGCAGTAGCAGCAGCCGTCAGTGCCGCCATGACTCAATCTGCCTCCGTGCCCTGAAGCCTCTGCTGATTTAATTTGTTTCCATCAAAATGCAGTTTCTCTCCTTTAACTTTAACACCTCTGCTCCTTCTTTCATTTCTCCACCCACTGGTCTTCATTTTCCTTCTTTAACCTTCTCTCATGTCCTTGATTGTGCACCTTCCTTTTTTTTTTTTTCTGTCGGCTGCCCCTGACTGTCGTTATTATCATGTATCATTTCCTCTGCCACCCCCTCTGTTTCATATCTGAGACTGAAGGGTTTTTTTTTTCCCTTCATTTGAAATGTCTCTTTGGAATTGCAACCTCCACCCTTGCATAACTGTAGGCAGGGGCGGAGGAGAGTTAGTGGTAACAGCAAAATTAATCTGTTGGCAGGGTGAAAGATGCTGCAGAGGTGGAGGATGTTGAGAAGTGAGTGGAAATAAGGTTTTTACATATAGAACCTTCATGCGAGCTCTGTGCTACTCAACATCTCAGATGCTCTGGTCTTTATCTTCAAAATAAAATCCATTTACTGTTGGATTTCTGCTACTGTAAGAAAGCAGGGTTTCAACCAAGCAACTGAGCACTTCCAAGATTTCATGCTCAAAATCCCATCAGAGACAAATACCCTAAGAGTAAGAATACATATCTTGTTTATTAGTGATGATGAAATGTCTTTTGTATTTTCAGGTAATACCCAGAACAGTTTCCCACAGAGAATTTGTCCATCAGGACGATTCAGTTAGTGTGAAAAGAAAACCATTTTGCACATATTGTGCTCAGTGTTAGAAAAGGAATTTCATGGATTCAGGAAGAAACAAGGCGAGCAGTTCTCACGTTGGCTGAAGGTCAGCGTTGTATCCACTGTTATTCGCTCTACGTCTGGTCTCGGGAGGCTTCCTGATAGGCTGGCTGTCTGCCAACATGTCACATGTGAATTATTGCTAAAAGAAGCAGTCGGGCTGTAACATCACACAGAAGACTGCTGCAAAAACAGAGAAGAATCCAGACACATTTGTACCTGCGAGGAATTTCAATGTGGACTGCAAAATATTTTTTATCCATTATGGTTAAAGATAAAAATATAATTTGAAATTCCCTTGGTGAAAAAAAGAAAAACACCATTAGTGTCTTTACACTGTAGCTGTGTTAATGAGTGAGTTGGGAGATGAATGTTTGTTATGCTATTATCTCCTCCACTGGCTGGAGGGAAAATAGTTGTCCTTGTGGTTTGCATTATAACTTTAACTTTCTTGAAGTAGAGTCTTCTTCAGAACTGAAGACTCTTATTGCTTTAAATGTATTTCCTTTTGTGGTTAAAAATGATATGAACGACTGAGAACCAACATGAACATCACCCAAATTGCAATAGCGCCCTCTGTTAGGTAGAAAGGAAAGCTATTTGCCATCTGTTGATATTTATGATGAGATTAAAACCCGCCAAAACAAACAAACAACCACTCAATTTATAGACATATTGCTCTATAACATTAGTTCTGTATACAGGTTCATGGTGACATTTCCTGCTTGGCCTTACGGCAGTCGCACCTCCTTTACTGCACTTTGACTCCTGCTATGACAGCAGAGGGTTCTTCTCACCTCCTGCCATGAACTCCTACTGGTCCTCAACCCTCTCCCTTGCCCATTAAGTGAGCTCATCTAAGGGTTTGAGAAGTTTTGCTGCCTGTAAGATGCACGTCATATCGCCGTGGTAACTTCTCAGAGCTGGACGCCTTTCTCTAGATCATGGGTCTCAACTGGTCTCACTCTGGGACCCACATTTTCCTGTGGTCATTCAGTTGAGAGCCACTCTCAAACCAAGCCAATTCATTTTGTATGTAAAGACAAAACATTTAAATATCACTTGTTTTAACATACTCATTTTATTTAGCAGTGTGCCTTTCAAAATAAGAGATTTTTTTAAGAAATAAAACACACGCTCCACAGTAGATTCACATTATTTAGTTGATTATTGACCAGCTGTACGCGACCCATTCAGAACAGATCCACGACCCACTTTTGGGTCAGGACCCACTAGTTGACCCACAATGCTAACGTCCAGGTGTTGCCACCCAGTTTTGAAGCTTTCAAGGGAGACAAAATGAAGAAGTTTAAACCCTCCTAGACTGTCTCCAAAATCACACAAACACATGCATATATACAAACATACATGAGTATGTATGTATATGCATACTATATATGCATATAATATATATATATAATGGATTATGACGGATTTTATAGATTTCCGTGTTGTTGTACTAAACTAATCTCAGCTACAGATTTTTAAAAATGGCTTTATTACATGATATAAATATTTTCAAAGTAAATTTATTGCAGCCGAGTTTGTCATCATAACCGGTGTTTTATCGTGCTCATCACAGTTAATGGCACAATCGCGGGTTTCTGATCATCATCAGTTCTCAACCCTTCATATTTTCTGGAGTCCCAAATTGAACGTCATGCATGCATGCGCTAATACAAACCCTTCCATTCTTGCTGAGCAGTTCTCATTAAAAAGTAGATGTTCTCTAAATTAGGCACAGCACAAGAATCATAGTTGGCTGGGCACCCGCCTGTTGGAAATGTCAGTGCATGTGTTTGCAATTAAGTGTCAATTTCATTGGCTGTGAAAGTAGAGAAAACCTTCCTGGGGAATCAGTGATAATAAGATTCATCAACAGAACTGCGACAAATGCAGATTCTTTGTCAGTGTTTGTGCTGCATTTTATTTTGTTGATCCTTCTCCTATGCCGCTGTTCTTAAAACTGCTGCTGTGGTTTTATTTTGAAAACGAACAATGTGGGAATTTACTGTAGTGGGTAATTGGCCAAATTGTGGAGCTGATGTGCTGCCTGTGTACTTGATGCTGAAAATGTAGATGATTCAGGGAGTTTAGGTCTCTCTCCAATATTTTATCTCTCAGATTAAAAAAAAAACAACACCTTAACAAATGGTGCTGCTGTAACACTGCTGTAACACTTCCTGCATCATCCCACTCACATACACAGATCTCATTACCTTTACCTAAGACTGTGTTTGTGGCAATTAACTTAAATAGACGGTGTTCGATTCTACAGAGACGTAGACACGCTTCTCAGCAGGTCTATCCCCAGACCTACTTTCAGGGATTGTTGGCGCATGTACCAGAAGCAGAGTAGAAACCACAACAAATGCTTGGTCCCCTATATTAATTATCAGCAGGAACTCTATGTGGCGTACTGAGGCCTGGTTTCTAACACGTACTACATCAGAATGCCATTAATAACCTTTCAGCCTAACAAGGCTGGTTAAAAATATTCACTCGAGTGTAAACAGAAATGAGGTCTGACATCCATGTGGACCCTTCCCTCTGCCCCCGATGTCTACAAAGTGGTTTAGTTCATCCTAATGATGCTGCAGTGAAACTGCATTGCAGATTAGTAACTCAGCACACAAGCAAAACACAAGACTGTTTATTGTGGTAATTTACTTTTATTTGCTTGAACAGGTGAATCTAAACATCTAAAGAAAGGAAAGGTTTACAGGACAGTTGTGAGACCAATCATGATGGATGGGTTAGAGACACTAGGAATAGGTAGAAGACAGGAGGCAGAGCTGGAGGTGGAGGAGTTAAAGATGCTGAGATTCTCCTTAGGAGAGACAAGGATGGACAGATCAGGAATGAGGTGATTAGAGGGACAACACTGATAGGAAGGTTTGGAGAAAAAGCCAGAGAAGACAGATTGAGATGGTTTGGACATGTCCAGAGGAGGGACAAAAAGAATGTTCTGACATCACCATTTCTGATTTACTTTAGTCTCAGTTTTTTTCACTGTCAAACCACGTTCAGGAAATTCAGTCCTTTGGTGCAGTGTGACGATAAAGACGATGGCGATGGTTTGTCATAAGACTTGACCATCTCTACAGCATAACTAACAACCCAGTGCCTTGATACCTTTGGATTCCATCACCATTGTTAGGTCAAAGGAGTCAATTCATGCAAATGAATGCCATACATCAGAATAATCTGGAGTCGTAAGGCAGATCTCCTGAGAGAGAGCAGAGCAGAGCTGTTAAAAATGCTGCAGGAATGTTTTTAAACCATTTTAACTAAACAGTGGATAAAAGCACAAACAACCTCCTTGTCTCTTAAAGAATCCTGTGTGAGTGGTGAAGGTTGCAGCTCTCTATATTTCATCCCAACGCTCCTGTCTCTCCATCCGTTTCCATCTGAGCAGCCATCCATCAATCTCCGTCCCCTGTGAAGCCGATTCAATTCACACCACTGAAAAAGAGAAATGCCACTGATAACACTTGTGTGTGTGTGTGTGTGTGTGTGTGTGTATGTGTGTGTGTGTGTGTGTGTGTGTGTGAGGAAGAGGAGGATATGGATTCAGTGTGTAGAGTGATGAAAGACGTAATCCAATTAAGGTGAGCCCCCACATGTGTGTAAGCCCTGAATCCACTTCTGAACATTAAGTGAAAGTAGAGCTGAAGTCTACGTCCTGGAGATGATCAGGACGTAAAGAAGAAGACGCTCAGCAGAGTAAAATATTTACACAGCGTTAGCTTCGTCGCTCTGTGTTTTAAAACTCAAAAAATCCCATTAATTAATGACACCAGCCCTGCTGCCCTGTTCACACACTCCAGAAACACACCGCACACTACAGGGTAACGTGAGTGTGTACGAACACTGCCGGTAAAGTGTGTGTTGTTTGAAACATTATCCACCTTCCCTGATACATTTGTGCCACATCTTCGTTAATGTGCTGTTGCTAAGATACGGGCTGCACATATTTACTTCCCTACACGGCAAAAATCTCCGTTTGTGTGTTTTTCCATGTGTGTCTCTCCACATTGTGCACCCACAATGATTTACCTCATATCAGGTCACCCTCCCAGAGTGATAGCCAGAGTCAACATTATGGTTCAGTATAGAGGTTTTATTTTCTCAGTTGAAGATACTACAGTTCGAACACTATTTACTGAAAACACTGTGATATAAATCAGCAAAAATAATTCAGCAATTCAGGCTCGAGTTGCTGTAAATGCAATATGATGAATATAAAACTGGTCAATCTACGCAGCCGCAAATGTCCAATGAGGGCTGGGGCAAAGTTGAGGACAAATATGACGCAAGAGCAGAGACAGAAACCACATCAGTTTCTTGGTATAGTAAATATACAGCATTACAACATAAATGAAAAATATTTATTTGTCCTCCCCTTTAAATAAATGATACAATGTGCATTGACTATCAAAGTTTTATTTTCCTCTAGCTGCGTAGAGATAGTGAACAGGTTCAAACACCCAACCCTAGAGAGCGCCATCTATTGAGGAATGAAATAAATTGCAGTGAGAAAGCAAAATCACAGAAATCTGATGATCATAACATCTATTTATAATATTTTTCAGCAGACCAGGCTAAAAGACCAGTCCCTACAGTCCCAGCTGGATTGTACCTAAATATAACACGTTTATTGCTTACGCTTTACAATACGTCTCACTCCAGAGTTCTTTTTTACAGTAATATATGCTGTGGTTTCAACTGCAATGACTATGAAATAAGATTAAAATTGTGATTAGTGGAAAGCAATCATTTCTTATCTCTTCTGTACCTTTATTAATGCTCATCTCACAAGTAATCACAGTCTTTGCAGCATAAATAATATTTGATATTTGGTTCCTTATTATCAATCAGGTCACCAAGGGTGATCCTTTCCCTGTATAAAACCCTGGCCTGATCGTTTTTAAAGACAAAGAGATTTTTTTTGGTTAAATCAGTCCTAATTATTGTATGAAAGTAAAGTGTTTTACATGTGAAGACATTTATTTTATCGCTGCAATGATTAGTTTTTTTTCCTCTTCTTTGAGTTTGTCCCTTTTTTTCCTTTCTGCCCCAGCGAGTCAACATTTTCCATCTCCCCCTGTCCTCTGTATCTTCTACTCTGACTCCAACTACCTCCATGTCCTCCCTCACATCCATCAATCTCCTCTTTGTCTCCTACCTGGTAGCTCCATCTCTAGGATCATTCTTCTACCAATGTATCCACTATCCCTCCTCTGAACATGTCCAAACCATCACTTTGTGTATGTGTTTTGAAGGATTGATGTACAACATTGATGTAATTTGACAAAATTTCACTGTAATTGTCTGAGCGTTCAACAGAGATGATGACAAATCATCCTTTTTTAGGCCACATACAGCCTCTTGCTGTGCAAGGAGCAGCAGCACTGTTTGTTTTTAGCTTGATATCTACTGAGAACTGTTTGCTGGAAAAAAATCTCAAATTTTGCTGAAATTAAACTTACCTTCCTCCTACCAATACTGAACTACAAGACATTTTCAGGGAATTTCCCAAAAATAATTTTGGTTAAACATTGAATTTAACAAATCTAAAGAAAAGAGATAATTCTTTCTTAATAACTAGACAACACCAAAAAAAGAAGGAAGAACAAAGTTCCAATCATGGTGTTCAGTCTTGGTGCTGCCTTCAGGTGCTCTGCTTTTTGTTTATATTTGTTTCTGTCTCTGGCTTTTGTCGGTCAATCACATTTGAGAAAACTATGTCCAGCCGAGGTTAAGATTTTATCTGTCAGAAAATTCTGACTCTGACTGCATTGGTGGTGACAATCACATGTGTTGTATTTTAATTTTCAATTGTCATCATGATGAATATAAAACTAAAGGACACAAACATAAATAACCAAAAGTCTAAGTCTGGTAAAGTTGGTTATTGTAGATCTTCATGTGTTACTGACAGACATTTCAGTGAATCCACCACAGTCTCATAATCACATTCACAATATTTACACAGTGGTTATGTGAGCATGTCTTCGGGTTCTTGTTTATCCTGCCTTAGTTCATCAATTGAAGTCAATTGACTCAACGTAAAGTTTACTTTAACTTCCTGACCCTTTTCAAATGTTCTCTTCCCTGCTTTTGCCGACTCCATCAAAATCCCACAGTTTCACACGGTTCTCCCCGCGAATATCACACCCATACTGTACGTTTTTAAATAATGTAATAAACATTTGAACCTATAATTTGGTGACAGACACAGGAGTCATTCAATAGAAAATAAATAGGCGACATTTATTTAATTTGTTAAACATCTGAACTGGAGCACAACATCCCTGAAATCAGCACATCATCGGCTGTGTCTGTGTATTCACCTGTCTTCCTGCTCTCTTCTAACATGCAGAAAATGTTTATTTATTTTTTTTTTAAACACAAAAAAATAAACGTGACTCATGTGGCGACTGACCAGCAGGTTAATGTGCCGTGAACTCTGAACTGACCCTGACATAGTTGAGCAGAAGAAGGATAAGTGGCTGACATTAAAAGACCTAATAATTAGCATTATGTAAAAAGTCAGTACCAACAATGTTTGTCATCACCTTGAGTCACACCTTCATGACTTTTGCCTACAGCTGAGCTTCTTCAAATAGTTCCACACAGGTACGTTAATCCCGAGCTGCAGACAGCCGCTCTGATGGTTTGGAAGTGATGACCTTTGAATGTAGGTGAGGCTTTTGGATTTCTTTCGTGCCTCAGTTAGTGGTGTTAACATAATTGTAGTGAAAGAAAAAACAACATGTTTGAGTCTGACTCAAACACGTTATATAACGAGGAATCGTGGAGAGTTTAAAAATGTTACAGTGGTAGCACTTTTAATGAAGTATCTTTACTGTTCAGCAATGATTTCTCTTTTTGGTTCATTTGACCTCAAACGATCATGTTAGATATTGATATTTTGCCACATATAAAAACACATATAAAGCCAACGGGAAATGTTGTGCAGGGAATTTACTCATAAGATAATACAATAATCCTAGTCTACTTTGTATGGAGGCCCTGAAGGACTTAAACAATCCCAAGAAAAAAACACAACAAAAGCAACAGCAATGTCGTCACTAACCTTTCTTTAATCTGGAATGTAGTTATTTTATCTTTAAATGTTATTGTGTTTTCTGAAATGTCAGTGTGTCCTAACTTAGCAGAGTGAGTTGTGCAAAGAGAAACATCGCATTACATCTGATAAAACTGTCGCCACCATAAAGTGGGAAACATTCACATGGGATTTGCCAAAGACAAGCAGTTCAAGCAGCTTTAGTGAGGACCAGAGTCAGTGTCCCTGTCATGGGACACTGTGGAACTGTGGAACTCCAGGGTTCCAAACCCTCCAAGATCACATCCTGGTTATGGTGGGTGGCTTCCAGTGGGCTCACCACCTGCAGTAAGGCTCACAGGGGTCTGCTATAGTTCGGTGTGACTTGGCATTGAGTTCACAAGGCGTCAGGTTCTAATCCACCTAATTGCCAGGTTGCCACTGAAGTGATCCTAACATGGCTCCATCCCCACCCACAAAACTTCTAGTGGCCTCACCACCCACATAGTGTGGTGCAGTGTGATTTGGGTCAAGGAGACCGCTGCCCATGCATTGGTAACATATAAAAGGGTGAAGATGAATGAATGAATGAAAGAAGCATCCGTCCTTCTGTTTTAATCCACTTATCCATTACTGGGTTGCAGGGGCAGCAGTCTCCACAACTGCCACCCAAATCACATTGCACCATACTGTACATTCCTGCAGGTGGTGAGTCCACTGGACGTGAACCTGGAGTTTTTCTACCTTTTTTTCCTGACATTGTGAATAAGATAAAATAGAAAGAGAGAAATTTATAAATTTTTGCAAACAGTCATTTTTTAATTTGAACTCATAGCACAGCTGCTGTTTCATTTTGTTACAATGCAGCAAATAATTGCAATTTTTCCCTTTGTTTTTATTGATCTCCAACAATGTCCTATCTTTGGCTTCACTGCAGTGATGTGACCTCCAGAGGATCAGCCTCATATTTCTTCAAATTCTGTTATGGAAAAAGGTACATTTCAAACAAACATGTCGGCTGTTTATGCATTGATAACTGTTAACAGTTAATAATTAATAATAGAGTAAATAAGTAGTAGTAGTAACATCCTGAGGGAATTTGAATTAAATGTACTTACAACACTGATAAAGTTTGTTGACTCGATCGTAGTCAGTGTTAGTCATGGACCTTGATTTTCCTAGAAAACGGTCAGGATCCTTCAGGGCGACCAAAGTCGGGGACCCATTTCTGGAAAAGGCTTTGCTTGAACACAACAAACGCGCAATCGAAAAAGTTAAACAATGTTATGAGTCTTCAGAAAGAGTCTTAAGACAAACTTAAACTTTATCCTTTCTCACAAAAATGAAGCCAAACCAGATGCAGCAGGCAACTGACTGCAGAAGATTAAGCAAAGCACAGTGTAGGAAACACCACTGACACTAAATAATAAAGAATTCCCAAGGACTGAGTCCAAATGAAACCCCTCATCCTGTTTCTGACAGCACAAATAATTTTATAAAATCGGAATGAATTCTGCGGCACCCACTTCTACACTTACTTCCTGTACTGCATGACTGAGTTGTAGTCGTAGGAAATGTTGAAGTTTATAGTTTTCGCCATGGAAAAGTTTTTTGCCTTTCCTTTGGAATAAAACAAAAACAAAAAGTCAGCTACGTACAGTACATAGGTTAACTATAGAATTACTACATGCATTTGAGGTTTGTTGATTAGGTAGGTATACAAGTGTAAACACTTAGATTACAAACTTAATTCAGTAGAACTATTACCTCAGTTTCCAATTCCTCAACAACACCACACACAGCAACAATTATAACCTGCTAATCCCCTATTACTATTGACATTAACAAATGTATTTACCACTAACCTACTGATACACTTTGATCCATTGTTCAGTTCTTATGCTCATGTCTTTTCCTTTTTTATATTGTTTCTTGTTTCTTTTATTTTGTAAAATTTGTGTGTTTTATTTTGCAACTTGTTATTCTATTTTATTGTTTTTACCTTTTATTTAGTACAGTACTGCTGCTGGAGCCATTATTTCATAAGGTTTCATCTATCTATTTATGTGTCTATCTGTCTGTCTGTCTGTCTGTCTGTCTGTCTGTCTGTCTATCTATCTATCTATCTATCTATCTATCTATCTATCTATCTATCTATCTATCTCTCTGTCTGATTATCTATCTGTCTGCCTTTCTGTTTGTCTGTCTCTCTGCCTCTCTATTTATCTATCTCTCTATCTCTCTGTCTCCCTGTCTGTCGATATGAACGCTCCGTTCATCTTCTTCCTCCTCAGGCCCTATTTCCAGTTTAAGGACCCGTCCGACGCGGCCGAAAGAAAATAACACAAGTGACAAACTGGGGCCATAAACAGTTCATTTTCTTGACCTCATTCCACCCAAGAAACATGAAACCTCTTTCAGACCATGAACATCAGAATCAAACAATGTTACGGCAGAGTTTAGTCTCAGCTACAGTAGTTCATTCTCACTTTCTTTGCCCCTTTAGAACTTCCCTAGTTACTTCCTTTCCAACCTGAACACATTCTTATTATCAATGGACATCAACAAGGACACGCCCCATCGATTTAAAAAAACAGTGAGTAGGTCAGACCAGCTAACCTCTGCGGATGTTCTTCCATATAACTTTGACATGATCGTTCCTGTCGGAGCGCGAATGTTCGTGGAGAAAACCCAGAACATGGAGGAGTTCGTGCTGAATCACTTTGGTGTACATACAGTAGTATCTGTTCAAGGACAACGGCTGTTTTCTCCCCTGTCGACCCACATAAGACCAGCACCTGTCACACACACACCAGAAAAATAATAGTAAATTTAATACACTAACATGTGTGTCATGATTGAATTGTGTTGGTCTGGTGGTCTTTACCCGAATCCAGAGAAAATTCTGATAAAATTGGACTGATTGGTCCTTGGCACAAATTTAACACATGTTTTTGTGGCAAATTCTGCCATGACACGACGGATCTTCAACTTTGCCCATCGATCTTTAAAAAAAAAAAAATAGAAATATTCAATATTAGAAAAAAAAAATAGAATATTCAACATACTGAACAAGGACACGCCCCATCGATTTAAAAAAACAGTGAGTAGGTCAGACCAGCTAACCTCTGCGGATGTTCTTCCATATAACTTTGACATGATCGTTCCTGTCGGAGCGCGAATGTTCGTGGAGAAAACCCAGAACATGGAGGAGTTCGTGCTGAATCACTTTGGTGTACATACAGTAGTATCTGTTCAAGGACAACGGCTGTTTTCTCCCCTGTCGACCCACATAAGACCAGCACCTGTCACACACACCAAAAAAAATAATAGTAAATTTAATACACTGACATGTGTGTCATGATTGAATTGTGTTGGTCTGGTGGTCTTTACCCGAATCCAGAGAAAATTCTGATAAAATTGGGCTGATTGGTCCTTGGCACAAATTTAACACATGTTTTTGTGGCAAATTCTGCCATGACACGACGGATCTTCAACTTTGCCCATCGATCTTAAAAAAAAAAAAAAAAAAATAGAAATATTCAATATTAGAAAAAAAAAAATAGAATATTCAACATACTGTACAGCTTCTACATGTTAAGTTTTATGGAACTCAGTGACTTTAACAGATCCAGGAGGAGCTTACTGTAATTTGATGCGATAACGTAAGGCACAACCGTATCATTCCCGTGTTTAGGCCACTTGCAATTGTACCTCGTGCACGGAGCTGCGTTCCGATTTTTATTCCAAACAATGTCTTCCTGAAAAAGGTCTGTAAAATATGATGCTGTTTTTCATTGAATGTACTTTTTTTTTTACTTCAGTTTCCATCTTTTAGCTTGTCTTGACATCAGGATTCTCAAGTCTTTAAGTCAGTGTCTTACGTAAATCTTTATTTGCTCTTGCGATCATCTCAATGGTGTCCTCTTCTACAGGGAAAGAGAAAATAGTTATTTCTATTTGAGTAGTGGAACTTGGAGTTTTACTCAAAATCAGGATCTTACCTTCACCATCTTCTCTAGCAAACCCAGCCTGAAAACAATCCACAGAGTTATCAGAATATAAAAAAAACTGTGTTTTTTTATTTACTGTTTATTTTTTATATCATCAAAATAGCAAATTAACCCCAAAAAGGAAGAGAAAATGGCACAGACTTACTGCAGAGGTGGCCATCAAAAATAAAGGAAAAAGTGAAAACAACACAGGAGCCATAATGAGGATAAGCTTGAAACCACCATGTTATTGCCGAGGCTCAGTCTCCATCTATTTATAATCGTCTTTTGATAGGTGTGGTGACAATCTGCAAACAGTCTTTAAAGTAACTAATTATGTTCTTAAATTTTTAACAACTTAATATGAGAGACGCTGTGTTCTATAAACTGTGGCTCGTCAACGCAATGTCACACAGTAGCATGCAAGGGTTGACCTTCTCACAGACACAAAACAGGAGAGAAGTTCTTGTGCTTGATAATAATAGTAATAATAATAATAATAGTTATAATAACCCATACATCAAAGTTTATTGATTCTTATTTATAAATTTATTTAGACCAATAGTGCCCTAAAACAAATCAAGATTTTGCATATTGTTTTTTATGTTAAACTTAATACATTGGAGAAATAATAAATACTTCTTTTATACCAATGTATAGGTAAATATGGACCTGACCAAATGTATACAACAATTCTTACGATAACCAGCAACTTTATGGATAGTATAACATAAACAGCGACAAACTAAACTGGCAATAAAAACAATAAAAAGGGCAAATTTGGACAAATTCATAGTATCGTCATCAGTGTCCGCTGGGAAAAGAAAAACCTTCCAACCTGGGCAGTTCCAAAATCAAACAAACGTTTGCACTTAAACTCCTGGTCAATGGTCAGTTTGACTGTGGCATCAAGTCTGTTAGAAACACATTGGAGTGTGAAGTGATGGGACTGTTGATAAAATAAAGGCTGCAGTGACACTCAGTGGTCAGTGCAGCCTGAGGCTGAAGGAAATCCTGAGAAAATAGCATTAAAATGAAACACCTGGGGCTACAGATAATATACTGTAGAAAAGAGGGTTCCAAACTCCTGGTCTGGGGAGATTTTCTGTCCACAAAATCACCTGATATGGCCTATGAGGAGTCAGAAAAAAAACATATTCTTATATACAGTCATGAAAAAAATGATTAGACCACTCTGCTGTTTTCTTCAATTCCTTGTTCATCTTAATGCCTTGTTCCACTAAAGGTTTAT
>JAFBJS010003332.1:0-26491 GCA_016785265.1 Paraplagusia blochii | reverse complement strand
GATAGATAGATAGATAGATAGATAGATAGATAGATAGATAGATAGATAGATAGATAGATAGATAGACTGCCCACAGTTTGGTGCAGTGTGATTTGGGTGGTGCAAGCTGTCTTTACCACCTGGCAACGAACAAGCAGATGAAGATAAATAAATGAATCTTCAGATCCTGCCAAGTGAAGCCACAGATCCTTCAGATCCTGTCACATTTCTTCACAGACCAAACTCATTTCACAGAAAATGATTTGTCCCGCTGTTACATAAAGACATTTTATCCTGGCTGTGAATTGACATGAAGAAACTAAACATCATGTTTCATGGTTGTTTTATTGATTTGACAGTTTTAATATCCAAAATTATTTCACCACAGATTGTAATTTATTTTTAATTGGATAACATTTTTTTCTTTGATAATACAGTATATAGCTAAGAAAAACGACATTTTCCCCACAGACGTTTTGCTTTAACAATCATAGAGCAAGTTCACACGGGCGTAGTCATTGTCACTCATGGAGCTGGCGGTTCCCAGGATACGGTTGGGATCATCGTTGGCCACGATTGTCGGGAGTCCATTTTTACTGAAGGCTTTGCTTTAATGGAACAGAGAAACACAAAAATATTGAATAAAAATCATCGGTTACATTTGTTGCCTTATTAAATGTGGTATTTTTTTAAATATTCAAAATGGAACAATAAAAAAAGTGACCTACTTCTTGTACTGCATGACTGAGTTGTAGTCATAGGGGATATTGTAGTTTATGGTGTTGAATTTCTGGAAGTTATTATCTTTACCTGTGGAGGTAACAAGTGAAAAAGATTGAATGTATTGAGTAAATTAATATCTCCCTAATGTTCTGCCATTAAAACCACCTGACATGTTTAGGACGAAACCAAACTACGTTCTTCGAATGAAAAAATAAGTCTGGACGGAGGTCATGTCATTGTACATTATCTGTCTTCTGTCTTAAAGAAATGAATATATGTCTTTTTATTTCCCATAGCTGCATTTTTACCCAGGCCGACTTTTATCAGTTATTATTACTGTTTATTTTGAGTTATAAATTACACAATTTAATGCGTTATCATTCTATGTGTTATTTTATTAGGTCAGATGATGTTTCAGAACTTTTCAGCATTATTTATGCTTCTAATTTTTTTTTTATGAGATCCTGTAACATCTGAAGCCTTTTTGCCCAAAACCACAACCTCTCATCAGTTACTGGGTCCCACAGGCAGCTGTCTCCACAACTGCCACCCAAATCACACAGCACCCTAACCTTACTGTGAGTGGTGAGCCCACTGACAGTCAACCGCCCTAACTGGGAGTTGAACTTACGCTGGAGTTCCACACCAAAGACAGAGACATTGACTGTGGGACAAAGTGGAGGCCCATGCTGTGTTGTATTACAGACAAAACATGGCTGCAGACCTTACCGTCCATAATGTTCTCCCAGACAATGGTCACATGGCTGTCCCTGTCTGAGCGGGAGTGTTCGTGATGAAAACCCAAAGCGTGAAGGATTTCATGTTGGATCACACTGGTGTACAAACAGCCATGTCTCCTCAGTGAGAGAGGTTGTCTTCCATTGATTCGACCCACAAAAGACCAGCACCTGTCATTGACAGACACAAACAAAAATGTTTAGTTTAAGGCTGGAATGTTAATTAAATTGCAACTTATTTGTTTTATAACGTTTGTGTTTGTTTGGATATTAAATAATTAAAGTTAAATACATTTAACAATGATAAGAATCGAAATAAAGACCATCCACAGGATTAATTATCTCTTTTCTGTTTAGGGCTTTTGGTTTTCCAGGGACATGTCCTCCCTCACTTCATCCACCAATCTCCTCTTTGTCTCCTACCTGGTAGCTCCATCTCTAGGATCATTCTTTTACCAATGTATCCACTGTCCCTCCTCTGAACATGTCCAAACCATCTCAATCTGTCTTCTCTAGCTTTTTCTCCAAACCTTCCTGTCTGTGTTGTCCCTCTAATCACCCGATTCCTGATCCTGTCCATCCTTGTCTCTCCTAAAGAGAATCTCAGCATCTTTAACTCCTCCACCTCAGATGAACCATAACCAAAATTTGTAATTAATTTCTTTTAACTTGGTGAGACAATGGGCTGAAAACTCCTCCAAAACTCTCACTGAGCCATAGCTGTAATGTTCATCAGTTTACAGTCCATCAAAAACACCGTCCCCGCCCTTGAATGTAGCTCAACATGTTTATCAACTGTGTGTTGGAGGAACAAGGAACTCTCAGCACTCTAATTAACTGACTACAAATCAATCACACTTCCTTTTGACAGACAGAGTTTATTTACGCTTCATAAATGTGATGGATGTGTGCAGCTTTCAGTGGTGCAGGTAGTGTGAGCTGACCCTCTTACCCAGATCCAGAAATAATGTCCACGTAGTTTGGTTCGTCCGTCCGCTGAATGAATTGAACGCAGGTCTTTCTATTGAAGTCACGCAGAATGCTTTTGATCATTTTGTTCTCAGTGTCAGCTTGAAAAAAAATACAAAATGGATTAATTTATAAATTTTCACGTTAAAGATTTATGTTGGCAATGTATTGACCAGATGACGGTTTGTGATGGCACTTACTGTAATCCTCAGAGATTGTGACAGGCACAACGACCCTTTTTCTAGTCTTAGGCCACTGACAAGAGGTCTCTGTACAGGCAGCTGCATTCCTCCTTTTTTTTGGCACAATGTCTTCTTGGATTAGGTTGGCTGCAAAGATTGAAAAAAATATATAATTTTTTTGTTTGTTTGTTTTGATGTTGGTCTTTATTTTTTCTTGTGTTTTAATGTCTTACGTAGGCCACTGTTCACTCGGGCGATGGTTTCAATCACATCCTCAGAATTCCCTGGAGCTGAACAAACAAATGTGAAAACGCCTTTAAGTAAAGTTTAATCATCACGGTTGGTCTCAAAACTAGTTTACAGGACAGTTTTGAGACCAACCATGATGGATGGATTAGAGACACTATGAATCGGTAGAAGACAGGAGACAGAGCTGGAGGAGTTAAAAATGCTGAGATTCTCTTTAGGAGAGACAGGGATGGACAGGATCAGGAAGGAGGTGATTTGGAAAAAAAGCTAGAGAAGACAGATTGAGATGGTTTGGACATGTTCAGAGGAGGGACAGTGGATACATTGGTAGAAGAATGATCCTAGAGATGGAGCTACCAGGTAGGAGACAAAGAGGAGATTGATGCATGCAGCGAGGGAGGACATAGAGATAGTTGGAGTCGGAGTAGAAGATACAGAGGACACAGAGGAAATTGTTGACTCGCTGTAGCAACCCCTGAAAAGGGACAAGCTGAAGAGAGAAAAAGCAGATGCCTAATCATCAAAACAACTTCTTACATGCTGGATATGCATGGCTGACACCACTCTGGAAAAAAAAAAATCAACATTCCTTTTACTTTTTTTTGTACATATATAGTAATGTTTTGGTTTCACACTTTTTAAATTTACAAAAGACGACAAAAATGTCAAACATATTTTCCCGATGTCTTATTCAGGTATTCACAAGACTAAAAAAAAAATTAAATTGAACTCTGACGGTTTTTATTTGCGGATAAAAAATAGGATCTAAAACTTACTGGTGATGTGGCCATCCAGTGAACGAGCAGAATGATGAAAGGAATCATGTTCTCAGGAAGGACCGCAGGGATGGACTAGTTCGCAGCCAGAGCTTTCCTCTTCTTATAGGGTTCACTCCTTGGTTGTGGTTAAAGATTTTTCACTGCCAAAAGCGTTTACTAAAGCTGATTGTATAAACAGATTCTAACAAGAACACATGAGGAACAATGTGTGTCAACCTTTTTATTAAACCCTCGCTCGGATGCCAGAATTTATGTCTGCCCTGACATGCACTCAGGATGATTCTTTGCTTCTGTGTCATCGTGGCTATGATGACTCTTGGGTGATATTATCTCTGAGGAGATGATTGACCTGAGAACAAAAATAATAAAAGCAACTCGTTAACAACTTGTTTCTGAAGATAAAAATCTTCTTCTTCTTCTTCTTCTCTCAGCTTGTCTTTTTTTCAGGGGTTGCCACAGCGGGTCAACAATTTCCATCTCACCCTGTCCTCCGCATCCTCAACTCCAACTCCAACCACCTCCATGTCCTCCCTCACTGCATCCATAGTAGATGAAGATAAAAATGGTGATATCAATTATAATCTACTAGTGTAACACAAAAGATTATTACACTATAATGCAAAAAAGACAATAAGAAACAGACATTCAGGGAACTGAACTACCTACTTTGAACCAACATTATTTTATTCATCCATTTTCATCAGCGTATCTGTTACCAGGTCTCCACTGCACCACAAACAGACAGCGTGCATCCTTAATTTGTTGTTTCCATTAAACCATAACATGTTGTAATAAAACTTCCATCTCCTTCCAATAAACAGCCTTTTCTCACTATTAGCCATAACAAGTTTATCAAGTAATTGCAGATGGTGTTGATTTTTTGATATACAGACAGTCAGTGGGATCTCATGTTATAACCCCTTAAAATAAATAGAAATTTGCATTTTTTGCTGGGTTTTAAATCATCAGTTTTTATCTAATCCTCAGTGGTAGTCAGATGGATTCTTCATTTTTTTCTCAGCCATACATAAATATAATTATTTTAATTAACCAAAACATTATAATTGTCTATTGTGACTGGGCCAAATACCAACCAATCATCAAGTAATGTGATTAACACAGGCCACGTTGCTTGAGTTACAATCAGTCTGATCCAAAAATAAATGAAGCGTTCCATTGAAGGCACTTTTCAAACTTGACATTTCCACCCCTGCTTCCTCTCTCTCTCTCTCTTCTCCTCTGTCATATCACCTTCTCTCTCCTGTGAAATCCTGGTCGAACACATCAGTCCTCTTGTGCTGTCCTTTCATCCGCACACTGCCATCAAGGAGACAGTGCACACAATGCTATGTGAAGACCATACACCAAAGACACCTGCATGACAGAGCTGTGTGAGTGGGAGTTGACAGGAAAACATGATGGACAGACAGCCCAGTGGAAAACTCTCCACTGAGGAAAAGACTTTGGGGTTATCAGTAGAGGAATCTACATGGAGCAATCGTATCCAACGTTGCGTTAAACAGTTGCCATTTTGCAGACTGTCTGAAAATGGCTTCACATTTTTTACTGTGTACATGAGGAGAAATATTTTCTTATTCTTTGTTCCATGTCTTTTTTACACATCTTAACCCTGTAGTCAGAACTGCTCTAGATGAAACTTTTTGCTAAATGTCCTGTGATATAAAAAGGCGATGACAAAGAAGGAGATGTGGAAATACTCACAGTTACTCTACAAACTGCGGTGAAAGTAATGCTGAGCAAACAATGACCATCTCTTTGGTCATTTTTGCCATTCTGTGCATCACAGAAAAGAAAAGACGATGGCAACTTGCACAGTAGCGTATCCGTGTTGGCATAAGTGCAGTGCTTCTAAATTATTTTCTCTTACGCCGCCCCCTAGCAAGAAGAAAACAATCTGTGCCCCCACCCCCACCACCCACTCTCCGCCACAACTATGAATAACAGCATTTGTCTATGAAATAGTTCTAGCTACACCTCTGGATAACATCGTATTCTTGTTAACATAAAGAAAACAAAAAGAAAGAGATATAGTTCAACTTACAAGGATGTGCAACTACACTTTATTGTAGTACGGTGGAAAAAAAAGCATGTTTCCCAGGGTGACAAGCGCCCCCTCAGCCTCACACTGCGCACCCCCAAGGGGGGCCCGCCCCACTATTTGAGAAGTACTAGCATAAATGCAGTGTGGCAAGTCGAGGTAAAAATCTGAGATAAATCAGATTTTAAACATGTTGGATTTTCCTTTGATTGATCAGGAGGCGTCCGTGAGGCGATAATTGCTTGTCAATACCTTATGGCACCAGAATGACGGACTGCACCAAAAATAGTGCTTTATAATAATAATAGTTGCTCACCTAAACTTCTTTCTCTTACCCTGTAAGTTACTTATCCTTATTTATGTGACCTTCAGTGACTGTTCCATCTTATTCTTTAAGTTGCTTTGGAAATTATTTTTTGCCAAATTTTTGCACCCTGACAAGTAGCGTTCTCTCTGGACTTTTAAAATTGTCTTTAAAGACATTTTGCAGGGTTTTTTTATCGTTGAGTAATTGTTTGGTAGGATACTAGACCGACCGCTTAGACATAGATCGTATCAGGATTGCAATTTCATTAAAAGATAATCATTTTACTTTCGTGACTTGAACATCTTGTTACCTTGAAGTCACAGTACAGTTTGTCTGAATAAATCATGTCGTGTCAGATCAATTGTGCCAGCTCTGTAGTGTTGTTGGAAAAACGTCTTGACAAGAAGCACAAACCTTTTATTGGCAAACAGGTTGAGGTGTCAGTCAACAAACCTGTTTCACCCTCATACAACCTGATGTGCTCAAGTGTCAACCTGCTTGGACATGTCAAGAATCAACAATCTAGCCATCTGCAGTCTAGCAATTGTCTTTTCTTAAAAATGTTAAACATTTTCAAATTCTCTGCAGTCTTTACTCGAGCTGCTCTGTTACTACAATAGGCAGTAAACTTGTCATTGGTGTCAAACTCCAGGGTTCACCTTCCGGGCAAGATCAAATCCCAATTAGGGGGATTGGTGCCTTCCTCCAGCAGGAGGCAAGAGGGTTCCTGTTACAGTGCAGTGTGATTTGAGTGGTGGTTTTAAAGACTCCCGGCCCCACAACTAGTGGACAAGGATGCGTGGCCTATGACTATGTTTCTTTTCTGCCAAAAGCAAATACTTTTGTTAGCTTTTGTTTTTCCCATATAGGTTCTAGGTATGTGTTTCCTCTGGTATGTTGTATCTGAACCGAATACCTTCCTATTTCCATGTTTCCTCTTGTATGAAGTTGAACTCAACATTCACAAGGACATTTGTGTGGTTGGTCCCCATAAATGACCAAGGTTCAGAGGGACACTAGGCGTTCAGTGCAAAAAAAATGTTACGGTTGTTTATAGAAGATGTCCATTGCGTTTATAAGCAAAGTTGGAACTAACTACTTTTTTCGGTAACTAATAACGTAACGCATTACTTTTCTCATTCAGTAATGCTGTTATTGTTACTGTGGTGCAAAAAAGGGCTCGTTACTTGTTACCATCTGTGGTCCAAATAGACGGTTACTCCCGGCCACGGAGAGAGGACTGTGTGGTAGCGGAGCGTGTCTGCTGCCTGTCAGTCATGAGTGAAAGACAGCCGTGCACACTGACTGAACCCATGAAAAAGAGGGATGATTGGTTGACATAGGTTAACGTTTCAGGCTAAGCCAATCAGAAAGAGACGGGTCTTGGGCGGGTCTTCTTGCCTCATAGGGAAATAAACAGTCTCACACACAGGCGAAGTGGTACAGTATGACACATACACAAGCAAGACAATGGCAAGTGTCAAGTTGAGGTTACAATAAAGATTGTCAAAGACTGTCAAAATTTCTAAACATTTATTTTATTTTTATTGTACCACTACAATTCATTATGATAGTAGCTACAGAACACAACACAAAACTTGTTTAATGTGTTTTTAAAGTAAAGTAACTAGTTATTAGTTACTTTTAGAATTTAGTAACTAGTAACGTAACTAGTTACTTTTTCAGAGCAGTAGCTATAAAAGTAATAAGTTGCTTTTTAAAGTAACCTGCCCAACACTGTTTATAGTTTGAAGTAAGATACACGTTAGCAGATGTCAACAGATAAAAACAATGTAGTACAAAGAATTGAGAAAAATAGAAACCTTGAATTGATCAATTAAGGAGAGAGTGTTTTATGTAAGAGAATTTAACCTGGTGATTTAGGGATGGTCGGGAAGGGAGGGTCAATGGAAGGAACGTGGATGATGACCACACCCAATACTGAACAAAGAACAACATGTGAACAAAGAACAACATGTGCAATAACCAAAGCTCCTCCAGACGGTGGCTACAAATACGATACGGAACTGAGACTGGTTTAAAGAGAGGTCTGTCTATCTACCTATAATGTAATATATACTGTATATATAGATGCTATCTGTCCCTATATATATATACAATACTGTATATATGTATATATGTTTGTATACATATAAATAATATAATATAAAAAATGTGATACAGAAATTATATGATTGGTTATTCACAAATCATATATATGTATATATATATAAATATATATACTGTATATATGATATATATTATAATAGAATAACAAACTGAGAGATGGAACCAGTCTTTCACCTAAAATTCCAAGTCTGTGCAATTCCAGAAGAATACACTTTCTACACAAGCCCCACCCTCCTGGGGATACTTTAAAAGAGTGAATGTCTAAACACATGGACCAGACCCTACATCGGACCTACCAGGTAACTCTTTGTCTGATTGTTTTCTCACATGATTTATGACACTCATTATCCATCAATTTGTCTGAAATATCATAATGATAACATGTGTTCCTTTCTACAGTGAGGACCATCATGACTCATTTCAACATTTTCTTCCTTTTGGCATTGGTGCTCATCTCATCTGTAAGTTGGAAATAACGTGAACATTTTAAGGTTTTTAAGTCACAGAAAATCAAAGTGAAGCAAAATAACCATGTGATGTGTGATGTGTGAGTAATTGTTGTTTTGTGGGTCTTTCAGGTGTTGACCAATGAACAGAATGAAATAAGTGAGTGAGGATTAAAGCTCTGTTTCCAATTAAAATCCAAAAGTTATTTCTCTTTATATTTATTTGTCTGTTTTTTTTTTCCAGAGGAATCTACTGGTGTCTCTGAGGTTATTGAACTAGCCAACAAGGGCCTAAGTAAGAACACTTCCACTGATTTCAAACCCAGACCCAAAGTATTTTATCACAATACAAAATAGTTTTGTGACAAGCTTCACAAACATGTTATCTGTACACATGTACTCTATCAATGAAAATTTGAACAGCGAATATATTTAGATCTGGCAACAACAACGTATAACGTAACAGCCATGTAAAATAGTTGGTTGATACTTGATTGTGTAAGAACTTCACAGAAATCATTTGATTTTACAGAAAACCTTGAGCATGGTGACGTTATGCCAAATAAAAACAGGAACGCATCTCCCTGCACTAGGACTGGCTGCAAATGGGAGAAAAAGTCAAAATATGTCTATGTTCCTGTTTCAATTTCCAGCTCCTACAGTAAGAATTTTACCACTCAATATTCATGTGCAAATATGGGATGCATAACTTGAAGCAGGGACATTGGTTGGCGAAGGCTTTTCCATATCAAGCTAATGACCTGGACAACATTTTCTGAACAAAACATTCTTTTGGATTTTGAAAGCTGTAGTACCCTTCCTCCAGGCATTCGTTTTTGCCATAAGTTACCTGATTCTATTGAATTACTAATACTTGACTATTAGTCTAACTTTGTAAACATTCTTGTTTGTTTCCAGCTCAGGAAGAGTTTAATTTTATCGTCAGATCCTTGATAACATTTCACAAAAGCACATGCATCCGCTTTGTCTGGCGCTGGGGGTCTGACCGGGACTTTATACACTTCTTCCCTGGACGCGGGTAAGAATTCTTGCGGAACAATACGTGTGTATGTGTGTGTGTGTGTGTGTGTGACAGAGTGAAATTATATGTTCTTTATGATTAGAAAAGGTAATAACAATCCATGGATTGTACACCTCCACTAACTTCTACTTATTGTGGGGTTCGGCAGGTGTTGGTCCTATATCGGCCGTCAGAGTGGAGGGCAATATATTTCCCTCCAGAAAAATGGTTGCTTGTACACATATATAGTACAGCATGAAGTCCTGCACGCTCTCGGCTTTCACCATGAGCAGAATCGCTCTGACAGAGATAGATATGTTAGGATTTTATCGCAAAATATAATAACAGGTAAGTGTATCGTGTTGTGGGTTTAAGCAAGCGTTAATAGTGAGCATGAACACGAAAGAAGACTGAACCAGCGTGCACCTGCATGGCTGAACTTTTTGACTTTACAATCTGTTTACATTACTGTATAGCACCCCTTGTGGCCCAACATGCCATTACACCAATTCACTCCACTTTAATATCAAAACTGTGATGAAAGCTATAAAAGGCCTGGTCTTTGGTCATTGCATTCATCGCTTGCATTGTGAAAAGCATTTATTTAAGTTTTATTTACACACATTTTCAAGACATAGAATCTGACTATTCAGAAAACATAACAGGTGGATAGATAGATAGATAGATAGACAGACAGACAGACAGACAGACAGACAGACAGACAGACAGACAGACAGATAGATAGATAGATAGAGTTATAATGAAAAATAAATAACAGTAATAGGGATTCAAATGTGAGTATTTCATATTTTAACTTTATCTGTTTAGGGATGGAGAATAACTTTAGGAAAATACCCACAAACAACCTCGGAACTCCGTATGACTTCACCTCTATCATGCACTACAGCAAGTGAGTGAATCAGGTGGACGTTCACTGCAATGACATTCATTTACTGTGTTATGTTGTTGTTGTTATGTTGACGACTGTGGTCTGTTAAAGGTATGCCTTCTCCAAAAATGGTCAACCAACCATCCTCGCCAGGCGTAATACCGATTTGGAATTTGGACGCAGTGATTACATGACCAGGCAGGATATAGCTCGTATCAACCGTCTGTATAAATGTTGTAAGTACAAAGAAAATATACTTTCACTCTTTAATACTATATTATAATAGTGCAATAATTTTCTCATCATAGTATATTAATCAAAGTCTGTATCTGATGCTCTTTTCAGAACTTTATGGCTGAAGGAACATGGTTTCTGGACATTTGAAACCAGAACACCATCATTATCTCATGTGCCTTGTTCTGTTTTACCACATGGAGAAGATATATTTCTTTGTTTTCTTTTTTAAGTGAAGGGTAACATCACACATTAGTTTATTCTGGGATGATGGTGTTTTTCACTTGGTTGTACAGTCAAGTTATTCTCATGTTGTCTTCTGTCCCCAGCCTGGTGCTCAGTGGCACCTGGTAGTCCCTAAGTCAGGGGCCAAACTCAGTATTTAGTGAGAAATTAACCGGAAAACGTGCAAGTTTATCCTTTTCTCTAGCTATTGTTATTGTTTCATATGGAAACATAGAATCTGGAACAGACAAAGCTTAATGTTATAAACACATGAGAAATTACTGGAGAAATAATTCAAATATCAGTGGTATTTGTTTCCTATTCTGTTACTTCGTAGTTTTTCCAGATCATTTTCAATGTAAATCTTTACAGAACAAAATGTGTGTGTTATAACAAAAAGCCTGCTTTATTAATATGACATATTCTGACAGTATATAAGGTCCATACTTTACATACTTATACTTAAGGTACATACTGATGGGCCAACTATAGTACCAGGTTGGACACCTGCGCCCTATAGACCTGCTGGCTGTGTTGTAAAAATAAAATAAAACTAGTAAACAAAAAAGTTGTGTCCTTCCAGTAGTTACTCAAATGGTTGAAGAACCCTTTAGTAGAGTCATTTCAAAACCTTTTACACAAAATAAATCTCCTCTTTTCCATGAGAATTACTGGTCTTTTTTGTCAGAATTTGAAGTGGGTTTTTGACACTTCAGTCCACAGTCAATGTTTTGTCATATGTGTGGAACCTCAATATCCTGGACAAGGGTAAATACTGGGTGGTTGGGGGCTTCCAGTGGACTCACCACTTGCAGGAAGGTTCATGAGGGGCTGGAAGTGTGCAGTGTGATGAGGTGGTCATGGTCCGCCTGCGATCCAGTAGCAGATAAGTGGACAATGATGGATGAAGTAGGCAGGGGTGAAATATTGATTCCCACTTCTTTGTTGGAATGAAGAGTCGAACCAAGGAAAGTAACAGTTAACAGCTCAAAAATAGTTTGAACCATTTTCATTCTATATTTCATCTTGTGTGTGGACATCTTCTAGAATTACTGAAAATGCGATTGATTTGCTCTGAAACCAGCTCTCGTTTTTGCTGAACTATAATGAATGCTCTTCTTGTGGGCTCTCAGGGTTTCATATACGCTGTTACATATGTCTAATTATAGGACCTCACTTAAAAGTCTGAGACCACGGTGAAAGGGACATCACAACCTCACTGTCTTGGATCAGGGAGGTAAACTTGGCCAAATCCAGTTCTTTCATAGATATTGGTCTGATCTTCAGTGCTTCTACCACACAAGTGAGTTGTGGGAATTGTGTATCATCAACTGGATGATGGTCAAACAGTTTAATAAAACTGAAAGGTCAATCTGACACAATGAAATCCAGTGCTCAGCTACTGGGTTTGATCAAATCTTGTTTAGGAACTATGTCGCTCTCTGGTGGGCTCACCACCTGTAGGTAGGTTTATGAGGGGCAAGTATGGTGCAGTGGGATTTGAGTGGCGGGAATGGAGACTGCTGCCCTGCTGAGTGATGGAGATAAAAAAAAAAAATCATATCCAAGTCTTTTGTTTTGAAAATGTCAGATAACCTTTTTCTGCTATTACTGGCTGAAAAATTAAGATGCATCTCTTTAATTGAATCATTAGTCAAAATGCATTTGGAAATTCTTTCAGGTTTATACCAGAGTAGACTGGCGAGTTGAGAGGACACTAGAATGATAGAATGAGGATTAGATTCTTGAATGGATTTGCAATTAATTCCCAGCTTAAACTACAGAGAGAAAACAAACTAAGGGAACAAACAAGTCTCTCACTTTAATTCTAAGTCTTCTCAATTGTACACAAGCCCCACCCTGCTCGGGTTGCTTTAAAAGAGTAATTGTCTAAGCACATGGACTAGACCCTGCACCGGACCTACCAGGTAACTCTTTGTCTGTTGCTCTTTTCTCACATGACCTCTGAAATTCATTTTCCAGCAATTCATCTGCAAAGTTATAATGATAACATGTGTTCATATCTTCAGTTTCTGTAGATCAGTGAGGACCATCATGACTTATTTCAACATTCTCTTCCTTATTGCACTGGTGTTCATCTCATCGGTGAGTTAAAAATAACATGACATTTTTCAAGAGTTGAAGTCGCAGGAAATCATATCCAAACACCAACAAAGCATAAAGGGTGGGATCTGTGAGTAATGTTGATCTGGGGGTCTTTCAGGTGTTGACCAATGAAGAGAATAAAACACGTAAGATAAAAAGCCTTCTTTACCAGTTAAAAATTCAAATCTCGTCTTTTCTTTTGCTTGATTCCTTCTCATTGTCTGTTTTTTTGCAGATATATTTACTGACGCCTCTGACATTATTGAACAAGCCAACAAGGGTTTAAGTAAGAAACCAGTATTTTATCAAAATACATACGTAACCATGTAAATAATTCTGTCAGGGATGGGCATGGTGGGAAGTAGCTGGGACCCAACTGAGTGACTTTTCAGTTGCAGGGAACTTATTTCAAAAACTAGAAACAGAACAGAAACTCCCGTCTTCACGGACTTAGAAACAAGGTTGCAAGGCATAAACCAGACAAAGCATCAACGAGGACTAGAAACCGGAACAACAAACAAACAAAACTTAGTAGCAACGTGAAGAACAAACAGATAAAAAAGACTTGGTATTGGCTGTACAAACACATACAAGTACATAAGACAACAAGAACATGTTGGACAAGGTTCGAAAGAGTTCCTTCACTCACTTCCCCTGTGCTTTGTAGAAAACATCTCAGGTAGGATCTCCTTGTCATGACAGAAATGTTGGAAGCCATCAGGACTGTAAAGGTTTGTTTTTTTCTCACCAGAGAATAAAACTTTCTTCCAGCATTCAATGCTGTTAAAGAGCCTGTTAAAGTTTTTTGGGTCTACCTTTTGACGTTTAATTCCATAACCAGCAGGGTTTTTAAGAAGTTAAAAATGAATGTCTTACAGTGTCCACAGGCCTTGCTTATCTCAAAATGCCAGAGAGACAGTAAATTACACTTAAATGCACATTTTTGCAATGATTTGGGCTTTTAAAGGCTGTGCTCTTAAACTTTGACTGATGTCCGGTTGCCCTCGAAAGACTATTATAAAGTAACTTCCACATCAACCATGGCTTTGGCCAAGAGGCAATATCTCTGTCATCGTGTGAATTTCCTAGGCAAGTTTGAATCCCAATTACGGGGGTTAGTTTTCATTGGGCTAACCACCTGCAGGAAGGTCCAAGGGCTGGTCCATGCAGTGTGATTTAAGTGACAGTGGTGGAAACCGCCGTCCCCACAAACCGAGGGATACGCGAGTGAAAATAAATGATCAATAGAATATTCACACGGATCATTTTGTTTTACAGAAAACTTGGAATTTGGTGACGTTGTGCCAGTTAAAAACAGGAACGCTTCCCCCTGCTCTAAAACTGGCTGCAAATGGCCTAAAGCTGGAAAATACGTTATTATTCCTATCAAAATCTCCAACAGCTACAGTAAGTATTAACCATGTTATTTTGATATGGCACAGATACCATGGTCACAAGGTTTCAGGTTTTTATGGCCCTTATAGGGTGAATTGGTTTTAGTTTTCGACACTGAATTCTAATCAAGGTCAGTTTCAGCCTTCAACCAGAAACATTACAATCTACCATATTTTCCAGACTATAAGGCACACATAAAGCTCTTCGATTTTTTTCAAAATGTGCACCCTATAGTGCAGTACTGTGTGTGTTGTTGTTGTAAGGTGGACGTAGTAGAGGACACCATGAGAACGTGAAAGGGTGAAGTGTGGGCATGGATTGTATTTAAAACCGTAACCCTATGATCAGGTGCGCCTAGTAATGGCACACAAAACTGAGACTGCGCCTTTTAGTATGGAGCGCCTTATGGACCAGAAAATACGGTAGTCTGAATTAGAGAAAACATATCTAAAAAATAAATACAATTTTAGATTTCAGAAGGTGCAGTACTTGTTGTCCATGCATTCATTTTTACCATAATTTGCCTGAAAACTTTGTTAACTTTGTCGACTGATTTTGAACTTTTGTAGGTACGGCTCAACGTAATTTAATCATCAATAGCTTGGTAAGCTTTCACCGAGTCACATGCATTCGCTTTGTCTGGCGTAGCAGCCAGAGGGACTATCTGAACTTCTACTCTGGTTCAGGGTGAGAATCCTTGCAGGGAAAAAAAGGGGGGATGCATATGTGTGTGTAGATGCATAAATATGTACAATATTAATGATTATGTATTTTTATATGTTCTAAAGGGACTGAAAATAATTAGATTTTCTTGTATTCTTGTAGTGATATAGATCAGTTCATATACCCTCACTAACTTATTATTCTGGGGTTCACCAGGTGTTGGTCCTACATCGGCCGTCAGGGAGGATCCCAATATGTTTCCCTCAAGAGAAACGGTTGCTTGTACAGAGCAACGGTACAGCATGAAGTCCTGCACGCCCTCGGCTTTCACCATGAGCAGAATCGCTCTGACAGAGATAGATATGTTTATATCCTAGTGCAAAATATTATGGCAGGTGAGTATTTAACTCAGCTACATTAACAGCTGACTGTGATGAAAGCATTGACAGCTCATTGTTTCTGTCATTGTTATCACTACTTGCATTGTAAATAGCATTTTTAGGTTTTATTTTTACATATTTTGACAAAAGAGTATATAAAAGAGGAGTAGCATTAGATCTAACAGAAATAGACACATTAATTGAGGTAAAGAAGTATTAATTCATATTTTAACTCCATCTGTGTAGGAACCATTCGTAACTTTAGGAAAGTAGCCACCAACAACCTTGGAACTCAGTACGACTATTTCTCTGTCATGCACTACAGCAGGTGAGTGAATCAGGTGGACGTTCACTGCAATGACATTCATTTACTTTGTTAAATTGTTACTGTCTTTGTAAGATACTTGGAATGTAGTTCTGTTGTTGGCCTGCAGTGAGTGTTGATGACTGTGGTGTGTTTAAGGTATGCCTTCTCAAAAAATGGTCAACCAACCATCCTCGCCAAGACAAATCCATCTTTGAATTTAGGATACAGCAAATCCATGACCAAATTAGATATAGTTCGTATCAACCGTCTGTATAGATGTTGTAAGTACAATGAAAATACACTACAATATCACTCTATACTACTCTATAATTTGTAAGGACAAAGAAAATGCACTGCTATAATAGTGCAATAATTTTCTCATCATACTATATTAATCAGAGTCTCAATCTGTTGCTCTTTTCAGGACTTCATGACAGAAAGAACATGGATCTGAAACCAGAACACCATCTGGTTTATATCAAGGGCCCAGCTCTGTTTTACTGCATGCTTGAAATATATATATATATATATATATATATTTTTTTTTTTTTTTGGGGGGGATAATTGTTTTCTTTCACTGGGTTCTACAATCAATTTATTTTCATGAAAATGAACCCATGATTAATTTTGACTCTAACTATGATGGATCTGTGACAGGCTGCATGACTTTTCCTGGATCACGGATTTATGTTCCCTGCAAGAAAATTAATTAAAAAATTTGTGTAAATGAAGAGTCAGTCCTGACCTCATGTCAAGTGGACAACATGATAGATCCACAACTCCACGTATTATGAAGGACATTGTTGTTTTCATTGTCATTGTGCATTTACAATGTGCACAATAGTAAATATACACATGTTCAATATATATATGTATATTATTATAATACACATTATATACAGTATATATATATATATACTGTATGATACAAAATTGTTTGATACAATAATACGTACAGTATATATATAATGAGATTCACATTTTCAGTTAACATGGAGGTAGAACAACACTGGGAAAGGAGAAACTCTGGTAGGCTGTTCCAAATAGCGTTGGCCTCGGAACTGAAAGAATTGTAGCATATTTTTATAGATGTTAAACACCCATAATATATGTGTATGTATGTTCTTCTTCATCCAAATCTCCTCTGTGTTGGTCGTTGTAATGATATTACCCCCAAAATTAACAGTATATACAATGTTAAAAACTGGTATAGTGTTTTATTTGAAAGTTTTCCCTCACTGTAACAGAGTATCATAATAACAGTGAACAAATGGACGATCAACTACTATCCAGTATTGAAGTTTTCAATATCTGTTTGGGACGTTAAGCAAGGTTTAGGGCAGGGGTCACTAACTGGTCAGGATTACCCTGTACGGACCCGGATCTATAATCTATTTATACGGCAGATTAATTTAACGGGACAGTTTTTAGGTGCGCAGCTTTTTTAGTGTTTACGACCAACGCCATTGTAAACGCAGGAAAAGCTGCGCCGGTATCAGGAAATAAACTGACCAATCGTGTACAGGTTAAATTATCCCACGTGGTGCTTTTCAGCCAATCAACTCTCGGCATTCTCGGCAGTTAACAGCGACAGGCAGAGTGAGAGGGAGAGAAACAGACGGAGACGTGGAGAGAGAGAGAGTCAAGGCAGACAAGGGAAGCTGGTTCAGAGAAACTGAAAGTGTTTAATTGTTAATTGTTGATTTGTATTGTTAAAGTGGTTGAGATTGTTCTGACAAGGTGTGTTAAAGAAAAATTATATAAGCTGTTGCTACACCTTATTAAGAGCTTTATTTGAAGATATTAATACTACTACAACATATATATTATATTATTCAATATTATAGTATACATAACACTCTGGCAAGTTGGACATGACGTTCCGGACCTTTATTTTAAATTTTTTTTTTCTGACTGGACCTCTTGGCGTTTTAGTTGAATACCCCTGGTTTAGGGCAATGGTCGGCAACCCGCGGAACCAGAGACGCATGCGGCTCGTTGGCGCTCTCTACTGGTTTCTTGGAGCTTTGTAAAAAAAACTGTGTGATTACAGAAAAATACTCTATTTTTTGGCGGATTTACAAGGTTATCAAAATGTCAGAAGATGACACTTACTCTTAAATATTTTAAATAAAATTATATTATTATTACTTTCTATTAATATGAAAAAAGCATAGCTAGCTAAACCATATTTTAGCTAGCTAAAAGTGAGGGCTTCCCGCTGTCAGTGAATGGACGCAGCTGTTTATTATACAGCGCTCAGACCAATCATCTTGCTAGATTGTGACATAAGGGCCTTCTGGGCCCTACATAGAAGGCAACAATACATGGCCTGTGATTGGATTAGCGCTTGCATGTCTGGCAATGTCATCAAGTTTGATTTTCCCAGACTGAAAACAGAACTGACTGTAATTTATGGCATGGCTGATTTTGAAGGGAAAACTTCCGCTGATCTCCTTGATTTTCTTCGGATCAAAAATCTGAGTGAGAGTTTGGGGCAACGTAACTCATTGGCATGTTTTGCTTTAACCATCGCTGTGTCCAGCGGATCTGTTGAACGCTCATTCTTGATACTGAAACATCTAAAAACACATGGCAGAAACACGGCTGGAATATGACCTTTGTCAGGAAGGTGGAGGAGGAGTGGGAGGAGTTATTGGATCACATGTTGGCAGTTATAAAGAGGAAAAGGAAAAATGTATGTGAAAGGCTGCAAATGCCATTGTCAGAACAGCGGACACACATCAGTAAAAATGATACAATGATGATGATGATGGGACCGATACACAGGGTGTCCGTCACAGATCGAAAACCGATCCAAAACGATTAATCTTCACACCCCTAATATATACCATATCACAACATAATAATATTACCCCGAAGTAAACAGTATGTACAAAGTAACAAACTGCTAAAGTGTTTTATTTGAAAGTTCCCCTTACTGTAACAAAGAATCATAATAATAGAGAACAAATATAGTATGATCCACTGGTATAAAATTAAATGAGATTTAAAGTGGTTTTTGCAGCCCATTGTAGTATATTATAGTATACATATACATTTTTAGCCCACCACATCAAATAAAGCAACAGAAACCCCTTCCCTCTTAAATGATGACGTTCTCCATCTGATTCTGCTGAGAAGTGAATGCCTCACATTGATGACGTAGAGCGTTGCTTCAATTCTATGGGATTGCTATTTAGAAAAAAGAAGTTTTGAATTAGTATTTCACATTATAATGGATGGATGGAGGTATTAACTGTTTACAATCTATATACAAGTTTAAACATAACATGTTCAATTGTAAGAGTAGAAGTAGTTGTCTCTCCGACACTTACAACACTCATAAAGTGCGTTAACTCGTGCAAAGTCAGCATCGGTCATCACGTAGCCTCCCAAGATCCGGTTGTAATCATCGTTGGCCGTGATGGTTGGTTGGCCGTTCTTGGAGAACGCCGTTCTGTAAAATGTGGATCACTTATTTATAAAACTATTGTTGATGTAGAAAATAATATCAACTCTGATTGTCACACTCACCTGCTGTAATGAAGGACAGAATTATAGTCATAGGGAATATTGAAGTTGACAGTGTTGTGCAGGTCAAAGTTTGCTTCGGTGCCTGTGCAGAGAAGGTCACAGTCCAGTTTGATGTTTAGGTTTTTAAGAAGTGCTTGGAAACAATGTTGTTAAAATGAACACTCTCTTCTCTAGCGGAGCTGACCTGCCTCGATGTTCTCGTAGTGGATCGTCACATAATCATCCCGGTCGTTGCGGTTTTGCTCATGTAGAAATCCGAGGGCATGAAGGGCCTCGTGCTGCACGACACCACTAACCACACAAGTGTAAAACCTGTTTCTGTGGTATAAGTAGACATCCTGTTTTCCACCTTGACGACCAACATAGGACATACACCTGAAATACAAATATATATATAAATATACTGTATGTATATGTATACATATTCTTATATATATGTACATATATATATATATTTATATATATATATGCATATTCTCGCTTTATACTTGCTAGTGGGCAGCTAGCAAGACAATGGCAAGTGGTAAGTGAAGGTTACAATAAAGATGCCTGTCAAAATGTCTAAACGTCAATTTTGTTTTTAATGTATCACTACTAACTTTTTAATGTGATTTTAAAGTAAAGTAACTAGTTATTAGTTAATTTTATGATTTAGTAACTAGTAATGTAACTAGTTACTTTGTCAGTGCTGTAACTAGTAACGTAATAAGTTACTTTTTAAAGTAACTTGCACAACACTGATATTTAAGCATATATGTGAGTGTGTGTATAATTATATATATATAAGGTGTCAAACTGGTTCCACAAAATACTGCTGCTGTCTCTTATACACATCTTATATATTTATATATATATATATATATATATATACTGTATGTATGCACATTGCATGTGGTGTGTGTGTGGGTCCGTGTGTCTCTGTGCAGTGTTTACCCCACGGCATCTATAAAGGAGATGTAATCCGTTTCATCTGTTCGCTCCACAAATTCGACACACGTGTGCTCTTTGAAAATCTTCAAGGCGTTTTCAATTGTTCTTCGTAGGGATCCCGCTGAAAAATTAAGCAACAAAATACTGTATATTGACAACATGTTCTCACTGCCTTGTGTTTGAAGAGACTTAATCTACTCGATGGTAAATAAAGCTCACACTTTCAGTGGAGTTGCGTAAATCAAGGATAGTGCATTGGTTTGACTCAGGAAAGTGAGGAGAAATAACTGTTTTTTGATATTTTTATTTATTTCAAAGGTTTTGGCAAACAGGTCTTTGACAGGTCTTGACTCTTAACTTTTTCAATTTTAAAACTAAGAGAGATGAAAATGAATCTAATCCATGTCTCTTGGTGCACGAGTTTCTTTCTGAAGGTATAATTTGGTTCATACATGCTCTGTAAAATAAGATACTATCAGAAACACATTTGCATCTACATCGAAAGTTCTTTGCCGTGTTTTCAAGTCAAACTTCAAAAACCAAGAACAAAAACTCCCCTATGATCAGATGATGACACAATTTTGGTGAAAAATAAACAAATAGACTATATTTTGCACCTGTCTAGTTCCTTATCCTTTTTTATATAAGAAACTTAACTTGATCATTAAAGTTGTTTGTGCCCCTATGGTTGGTTTGGAATATTGCATTCTTATCTTAATGTGCAGTTTTTGTACCTGCATCTTCAGGTTGCGCTGCTTGACAATAGAAATGGTTACTATAAACGTGTGAATAACATTCCTTTAGAGTGTACAGCGAGAGCTTGTCTATGGTCGACCAACGTTATTTGTGAGAGTTACCACATCATTTATCATGAAATGGTTGTTGGGTCGAATACCGTTGTCTCATTCAATTCGGAATCGAATACCAAAGTAAGTAATTCAGGATTCGATCACGTATAAACTAATCTGCATTAGATTCACTTCGCATTCACATTCAGTCCAGTTTCGGTCCAGTTTCAATTTGATCACGTGGTTATATAACAAGATCTCGTTAATATCCGGTTTTATTCTCTCAACAAATGCACGTGCAATTTTGAAGAAGAAATGGAGCAGGTTAAAGAAAGATCAAGGCAACATATGAAAGCGATGAGAAGGAGACACAAAGAAGGAATGAAGAAGATAAGGACAGAAAATATGAGGAGGTTTTTGTAATCCTGTTCCTAATAATGCAGCAACACATAGCGGTTCACAAGGCGATAAACACGAGCATATCCACACACTTCACACACGAGCTAAACACGTGTGTGAAATCACGGTGTGTATAGAGCACAAGCTCGTTAAACTAATACAGGTATTGTGTTCACACACACGGGGAGCGACAACCGTTTTTATTGCTTTACACCCGTATTAGTTAATCCGGTATTGAAACCCCCGACTAGAGGTGGATTAGTAATGTGCATAAGTTGAGGAGCGAATGCGCGTTAGTTTGTAATGTGAACAAAAACGGGGAGCGAAACTGGTTTCGCGTCGCAGCAAATACCGATATAAGTGTCAATGTGAAAAGGATAAGAGGTGTCAAACTGGTTCCACAAAATACTGCTGTGGCAGCAGGTTTTGGTTCCAATCTATCCAGAGCGCACGGGTTGACCAATCAGCTGTCCGGAAACTCAGATCAGTTAATTGCCAAAGCCAATTCAGGTGAGCTGCTGGTTTGTTGGAACAAAAACCTGCAGCAGCAGCGGCAGATTGTGAACCCAGTTTGACGTATCATGAGATGTAGACCAGTCTAACCCCCTGTGTTCAGAGATATTCAGAGTTAATCACAGTTAAAGTGATACTTACTGTATTTACTGGTAAAAGCATAGGGCACCTTGACTACTCCATCCACCTTTGGCCACTTGCAGTTAGCATTCACACACGTGTAAGCAGTGCGTCTTATATTTTGCAAGATGTCCCCTTCACGTACGTTTCCTGTGCAGTAACATTCGCAGAAGTTGGAATAATCACCATATTTTTTTAATATCATTCACATTCCTTACCAGCATTCTTAATCACATCATGACTAGCCAATAAATGATTACACAAAGATACACAAAGATGTGTGACTTCTGTATCCAACCCATCACCCAAGTGAACAGGGGGCAGCTTTGAGCGCCCGCGGAGCGGTGAGTGGGGACAGTGCCATGCTCAGTGGACCTCAGTGGTAACCTAGCAGCAGGTGGATTTCAACCTGGAACCACTGGCCCAGTATAATCATGCATAATAATACAATATATTTTTTACATACTTGTTCCTGCGTTGGCTTGTAGGATGACGTCAAAAGCTTGTCTAACGCCACCTGATGGTGAGGAAAAATTAGATAAAAACACAAATATTTGTGTCAAAAATATAAAGATAGTATTTTGACATTTTTATTAATTATTTTTTTCATTAAGGTTTGGGAGTTCTGTGTTTTTGACTTACGTCTTCTCCTAGCAGCACACTAAAAAAATAGCAATTTTACGTTATTCACATCTTATTTTTATTATTAAAAATTAAAAAGGTTCAAATATCACACACAAACACACACACTTGAAAAGTACATACAGGAGAAATGGTTGTCACCATGAACAGGAGGCACAAAAACAGAACCCGAGTCATACTGATCCTCATTGTGTCAAATATATCTGAAATGAAACAGATATGCAATACATAATGCATAAAGACATCAAAAAGACAATGAATGCAGTGTAGTTTACCTGTAAAATTGAGATTGAAGTTTAGACACACAGCAAGACTGATCGTCAATCTTTTAAGCAGCACAATTACAAGGTGGAGCGCCTGTTGACAAAAGTCCAACCTACTTTTCTTAAGACTAATTATACATTACATGAATGTCTGTGAATTATGATTTGTCACAAGAGATCAAATAGTTCCTCAAAGGTAAGAATCTTTTGAGATTTCAAGGGACTTTTACGGTGGCCCTGAGATGCAAAACACTTTTACAAATACAAAAACAACACAACATTTCAGAAAACAAATTTACAAATTCTGTAACAATAATACATTTATAAAAATAAATTTACATTTTAAAAACATTTTCACAAACTCTGAAACAAAATTACATTTGTGAAAACAAATTTACCGTAGTTTTTAAAGTAAAATGTAAATATGTTTTCATAAATATATTTATGTAAACAAATTTTCATTTTTACATTTTTACAAATTTACATTTTTACATTAAAAAGCTTTGGTAAATTTGTTTTCACAAATGTAATTTTGTTTCAGAGTTTGTAAAAATGTTTTTTTCAAATGTAATTTGTTTCCTGTTTTGTAAATTTGTTTTCACAACAGTAATTTTGTTTCAGAGTTTGTATTTTTTTTTTTTTAATGTAAATTTGTTTTTGTGTTTTGAACCTCATGGCCGCCGTAGACTATAAAGCAGAGGGAGACAGAATTGATTGAATATCCCCAACATTTCATGTTGAACATGTTTCAGGATGTTTTTGGACAGTCTCTGGAAACCTGAGGACAAGTTAGTGAGGGCAACAACATTGACGTCTTTGTCTGTGATGGCAGGAAATGCTGCCAAGATCTCCATAAACTGTCCAAGTCCGTCATGTTGATGCAGTACATACATTGTATTTAGTTCCAACTCTGAAGCTTGCTGTAACAGAGATTGCGTGAGAACATTGCTGCGCATGTGAACCCAACCAACACAAACAAAGAACTGAGTCTGAAATGTATCCCTTATACTGACCTAGATTCAGATTAATTAATGATCTCTTCTGATGGGGTGACAGACAAAGACATAGAGCCAAAAAAGCAATGCCATTTTGTTTTCTTCCATGTTGTGTTGCAGAATGAGCAGAAATGGACAAGAAAATGTAGTTTGGACATTTGATTTTCTTTTTCGCAATTGCAGATATATAGAATTTAAGCAAAATTAAAATGCATTTTAATTTCAAGTAGAATTTGGGTACCCAGTTACTTGGGCAAATTTTGAAAAAAGTAATTGAAGTGGCCTTCACTTTGGGTTTATCTACATCTTTGTTGTAAAACTCCAGGGTTCAACTCCTGGGCATGTCCAAATCCTAGTTAGAGCAATTGCCTTCCAGTGGGCTCATCATCTGCAGGAGGGTTAGGTATGGTGCAATGTGATTTGGGTGTTGGTTGTGAAGATAACAGATAAGCAGGTGAAAATAGATGGATATCAGATAAGAAAGATAAGAATGTAGATGAAGGACTTTTTTTAATTTTATTTATGAGTCAAAGTCAAAAATATTTTTTTGTGACTAGACAGATTTTTATAGGGTTCATCTCCACCTCCACCTCAGTTTTTTGTCTAAATCTGGGAATTTCATCTTTTCTACCAGCCATCCAAATTGTGTGTGTGTGTGTGTGTGTGTGTGTGTTTGTGTGTGTTTGTGTGTGTGAGTGTGGGTGTGAGTATATTAAAGTATATTGCACATGCTGCGCCTTTCAGCAGCTGTCAAACCTAAGTTTGATGTGTTAATTGTTTCAGGATTGTTTGTGTTTTAATTAGGAGCAGATGAAAACATACCTTGATCTACTACTTTGGATTAAGTAGCACAACATAGAGACACTGTCAAGGTCAGGAACCAAAAACCTGCTACAAGATAGGGTCTTTGGGATTTTTACTCACCATTTTAATATACATAATATATCACTGAGTAAATGTCACTTTGGGGTGTTGAAATGTCGTAATGTTTGACAATTATTTTTTTTCTACGTTGCACAAATACAATACAATCAGCAATATGTGAATGATGTTTTGATGATTTAGGGTAAGTGTAAGTTAAGGTGATAGGAAAGGTTTACAGAACGGTTGTGACACCAGCCATGATGTTTGGTTTAGAGACGGAGACAGGAGGTAGAGCTGGAGTTGGCAGAGGACAAAACAGACAGGAAGGTTTGGTAAAAAAGAAAGCTAGAGAAGCCAGATTGAGATGGTGTGGACATGTTCAGAAGAGGGACAGTGGATACATTGGTAGATGAATGATCCTAGAGATGGAGCTACCAGGTAGGAGACAAAGAGGAGATTGATGGATACAGTGAAGAAAACATGGAAGTAGATTGAGTAAGTGTAGAAGAAACAGACAACGGGGGAGATGGGAAATGATGATTTGCTGTGGAAACCCATGAAAAAGTGATGTTTTCTGTAGTCTACTCTTTCTATTTTGTTGTATTCTATCGTGACAAAGGATGAATGTTTTCCACCTGCAGCGAATTCTCAGCAACTGTCTTTAGGTTGGCAGTTGGTGGCCTAGTGGTTAAGGAAGCAGACGTGGATTTGCTAGACCCACGGTTCAAATCCCCCATATTTAAGTGCTGTAGTGTGAATCACAATGTCACGATGACAAAAAAAAATGTAATCTTAATCTTTAAGAGCTGGTCTTTAAGATGGTAATTACCAACAACATGTAAAGAGGATTCACTGATTGACCTCATTCTCACCATCATATAATTTTGAATTCAAACTGATTGCACTTATCATCATTATGTGACCTTTAACTTCTCACAGATTCATATGTGCTTCAAATAGTTTTAAGGGGTGTTATCCTACTGCTAACTACTGTAATCAGAATGGTATTGACTACATGATTATAATGGCAGAAGATATTGTGTATGTGCTTCTAATGTCATGAACACAGAAAGTCTTCAAACAGTCCAATCAAGCAACAGTTTGACATATTTTCTCACTTTTCTCACACGCAAGGTTTTAACAAAGTACCTTGACATGGACAACAAAAGGGAATGTAGACAAACATCTTAAACTTCAGAATATTAAGAAGAATATTCTGGAACAACTGTTCATGAGTTTTCCCTTTTGATCAGATTCAGTAAATATCTGTCCAGGGAATACTGTGGTACTGAGGCAGTAAAAGTTAAGGCTGTGGTGTTTCAAATGTACTTATGCATTGTGTTCTTCTTGTTATGGCAAGAAAGCAAAGATTGTAGTGATACATACCACACTGTACACTCAGTCAATGGTATAGTGTAGTAGGACAATGGTTCTCAACTGGTCTCACTCTGGGACCCACATTTCCTGTGGTCATTAAACCAAGCAAATTATTTTAAAAAATCACTTCTTTTAACATACTATTCTTATTCACTGTGCTTTTCAAAATAAGAGATTTTCTAAAATAAAGCTCAACAGCAGATTCACATTATTCAGCTGATTTTTGACCAGCTGTTCGCGACCCATTCAGAACGGGAACCACCAGTTGAGAAACTCTGCTGTA
>JAFBJS010003331.1:15019-36124 GCA_016785265.1 Paraplagusia blochii | reverse complement strand
TTTAAAGAATGAGAAGAAGAAAACAAAATGTTATGTTATTAAATATTAATAAACTAACAAATTAGGAGTTAAATTATTATTTATTAGTGTAGTATATTTTTGTTGGTCCAGGGAGCCTCTAGTGTGCTTAAGACCTGTTCAGCTGTGATGCCCATCACTCATCGCAGTTGAAGGTTGGAGGTCTAACTGTAAGACCACAGACCACATTTAAACAAGTACTGTACATGGAGTAGATCATTTACATTTTAACCGTGTTGCTTGGAAACTCACCAATCACTGTAACCAGGAGTGGTAGGTTGGGCAAATCTGTAAGTTGCATATCCACCCTGTACATAAATGAGAACAAAAAAGGAAGCAATAGTAAGAAAGAACATTTTAACAGCTTATTTGCTACAACTCTTCTTTTATGTAAGGTCTGCTCTTTTAGAAAATAAATATAAAAAGTAAATTGATATAGATCTTCAGTTCTAACTGTCAGTGGGTGGTAACAGAATTTATATCCTATAGAAGAAGCTATATCTTGTGAGTGAGGAGAAGGGGGTGTTTCAGGTCCCTCCTGTTGGGTGGACCTGGGTGGGTGTGATACCAGTCAGAAACAGCCATTGTGAGAGTTCTTCACTATTCTTGAGTTCTGAGTTTTATTTTCAACTTGTCTCTTACTCATCGTCTGCAACTTTTTGCTCTAATTTCTCCACACACCAACATGTTCTTACATATCCTGTTTTTTTTTTACCTGCTTATGTCATTAGTTTGAAGAGTTTTGGAAGCTACAGCTACGTATATGGCTTTATTTTATTATAAGGAAGAACAGAGGTTTATGAAGTGCTGGATTCAGCTACAGGAGGACAAACATCTGAGTGAGTTGGTCTTTTATTTCAGTTTTCATTCATATATTGAATGAAATCATATATATACAAATAACTGTTTACCAAAATAAAAAAGGGTCTTGTATCACAGAAACACCAGTAAGTGACAAAATCTTTACAAACTCATTTACTCATCTCCACCTGTTTCCAGGTCTTGCTGTCTCCTCAAATGCGACCCAAATCACCCTACTCCACACTGTTAGTCTTCCTGTAGGTGGTGAGTCCACTGGAAGTTATGTGGGTCAGAACAGTGCCATGATCAGATCACTTCACTGGCAACCTGGCAGCTGGTGGATTAGAACCTTACTGACCCAAGTCCGCTTTTATTGACCACTAAGCCACCACTGCCACCCATACAACATTAAGTTGGATGAGAGGCTAGTTCTTCCTACTAACAGTTAGAACTGAAGAAGCCTCTTGGATGAGAGAAGGACCGTTTTCTAAAAAGTAATCCAAAACTTTTTAACACATCATAGCATTGTTTCTTTTTTAAATCTCTTTATCTGTGGCCTTTTGGGTTTGGAGCACGATGTAAATAATTTCTTTACAAAAATGAATGAACTACAGTGAGATGTGGAAACTCTACTGCACATTTGATAGAAGTTTAACACTTGTGCTCTAACTAAAAAAAAACATTCCTTGTGATTTTCGACTCAAAGCGTCATGTGACATTAGGATGAAGGGTGTGAGGTTTGTCAAACCAGATCCACAAAGGGCCGCTGTGGCTGCAGGCTTTTGTTCCAACCAACCACCTGCACACCTGACTTGAATCTTCAATCAACTGATCTGAGTCTCCAGACAGCTGATTGGTCAACTAGTTTGCTCTGGATAGGTTGGAACAAAAACCTCCAGCCACAGCGTCCCTTGAGGAATGGGTTGGACACCCCTGCAGTTGAGTGTGATCACACTCACCTGTCATTGGTGTCATTAGTCTCACTTGTGTCACCTGGTGCCCTACGTATATATACCTCTTTGTGGGATCGTTGCCCTGCCGTATCCTGTCCTGTCCTGTCCTGTCCTGTCCTGTCCTGTCCTGCTTTGCTTCTGCCATGAGTAATTGTAAAGTGTACTGAAGTTTGGACTGAGGAAGTCGATAGACCCAAGGCGTTGTTTTGGGGAGTACATGTTCATGAAGAGGTCTACTAAAGTCTTTACTTGGTTTTTGTGATCTTTGTTGGTTTTTTTTTTGGAGGATTTAAACCAACTACAGCAAACCTAGTGCTGCATTTGGGTTCCACCATGTCATCCACGTCTTCAACGATACTCAAAAGTAACAAAGGGAAAGAAGAAAGGAAGAAAAGGAAAGCAAACTCCTCGACGTTGTGATCCACACCCCACGATCTGGCCTCTACATTATCCCATCACCAAAGTGAACAGTGGGTAGGGACGGTGTCATGCTCACTGGACCTCAGTGGTAACTTGGCAGCTGGTGGAATCAGACCTGCAACCCTTCAGATCCAGGACCTGTTCCTTAACCACTAGGCCACTACTGCCCTAGAGTTTAAGCTAGGAGTTTATTCCACTCCTCTGCTGCATTCAGCCCCAATTATTATCATTGTCAAAGCATTTTTTTTTTTATCAGCTTTTATGTTAAAATGTTGATGTGCCACTTAAAGCCGCCGAGCTGCAGACACCCACACACCTCACTGTACGTTCTGCTTTCTTGCTGCTGATGCAACACAAAGCGCTTCAGACCAAAATATAACATTAGTCAAGTAGAAAGCCGAGGTGCCTTCCTCCCTTCCTTTTCTTCCTTCCTTACTTCGCCTAATTTATTACCTTAAAAGCTGCTTTGTCTGTGGAACAAAAAAACGGGGGAAAAAAAAAAAACACACGCCATCCAGTGTTATATTTAAAGCTCCGGTTTGTACGTTGTGATTCATACGTACTTCGTATGTGCACGGCGCTCTGACGAAACTGATGTATGAGAAACTAACTGAGGACTGAGGGCGGGTGTGTGAGCAGGTCACATTAGCATCACTTCTCTTATCTGTGAATGTAATTTCATTTCTAACAAAAGCCTTCATGTAAACAGCCGGTTCCACTGAGCCTGCGGCCCGTTGTCAAGGACTCCTCCGGCGCCTTATGGCGTTCGCTCTAATTCGACATAGTGACGATGTGATATCACACTTACCCTTTGTGTGACTGGTGTGTACTTTTTAAGGTTTCGAGGTAAATTGTTGTTTTTTCCTCTTTTTTTTTTTTATCAGCTTTTATGTTAAAATGTTGATGTGCCACTTAAAGCCGCCGAGCTGCAGACACCCACACACCTCACTGTACGTTCTGCTTTCTTGCTGCTGATGCAACACAAAGCGCTTCAGACCAAAATATAACATTAGTCAAGTAGAAAGCCGAGGTGCCTTCCTTCCTTCCTTTTCTTCCTTCCTTACTTCGCCTAATTTATTACCTTAAAAGCTGCTTTGTCTGTGGAACAAAAAAACGGGGAAAAAAAAAAAACACACGCCATCCAGTGTTATATTTAAAGCTCCGGTTTGTACGTTGTGATTCATACGTACTTCGAATGTGCACCGCGTTCTGACGAAACTGATGTATGAGAAACTAACTGAGGACTGAGGGTGGGTGTGTGAGCAGGTCACATTAGCATCACTTCTCTTATCTGTGAATGTAATTTCATTTCTAACAAAAGCCTTCATGTAAACAGCCGGTTCCACTGAGCCTGCGGCCCGTTGTCAAGGACTCCTCCGGCGCCTTATGGCGTTCGCTCTAATTCGACATAGTGACGATGTGATATCACACTTACCCTTTGTGTGACTGGTGTGTACTTTTTAAGGTTTCGAGGTAAATTGTTGTTTTTTCCTCTTCTCACACTCCTGCGTTTCTGTTTTTTTTTTTTTTTTTTGGGTACCCTCCCTCACCCCCGCCCTGCTGCCTTCTGAACCGGCTGCCAACAGATTTGTATTCTCCGTGGGTCGCCATCTTTAGATAAAGGTGGTCTTTGATGGGAAATCACTTTCATTAGGTTCTGCAGCACTGTGACCAGCAGCATTCATTTAGCCTAAATAAATGAGGCATAATGAGAAGCGAGGTAAAGTAGGTTGCGTCTGGAACGTAGATTGAAAATGTAACCTTAAAAATAATGGAGTGCGGTGGTGGTGGTGGTTTAAATGCTCTCATTTCTGATACGGAGGAACGCCGTTAGAAAGGAAATGAGGACGGGATGTTCGGGGAGAAGCGTTTTCATCTCGGAAATCGAAAACATTGGACCGTAACATTTCGAAGATTTTCGATCTTCAACCTCAGTGTTCAATGTCCTTCAAGGCCCATCTGCTCACCTTCAGCTTTATTTCTTCTTTGAATACTAAGAACTGACAGTTCATTTTAATATATATATATATATATATTTTTTCCCTTTAACTGGAGTCTTTTTGTAACATCATTTTGAATATGTTCTAGTTGTTATGGAGATATTCAATAAACCTTTGGTGAATGCAGCTTTCTAATTGACTCTATGTCAGGGGAGGGCAAATATTTTGACCCTCACTGGGTCCTAGAATATAAAACTGGGGCTGTGGTCAGGAGGAAGTAGCTGGAACTTTTGCGTAAACTTAAATTAATGACATGTAAATGACATGAAGAATTGCTAAAATGCTGAATAATGAAGAATGAAGGTAATATAATTTGAAAGTATCACTTGGAAAAGTTTGGCGGGACGGATTAAATTACCAAACGGGCCAACATCTGGCCCCCGAGCCTTAGTTTGGCCACATCTGCTGTACACTGTTGTGTCGGGTAAGAATATATAACCCATTGTGTTTTTAATATCTTACTGTGGTTTTGTGGTAAGACAGATTGAGATGGTTTAGACATGTTCAGAGGAGGGACAGTGGATACATTGGTAGAAGAATGATCCTAGAGATGGAGCTACTAGGTAGGAGACAAAGAGGAGATTGATAGATGCAGTGAGGGAGGACATGGAGGTAGTTGGAGTCAGAGGAGAAGATACAGAGGACAGGGGGAGATGGAAATTATTGCCTCGCAGTGGCAACCCCTGAAAAAGGGACAAGCAGAAAGGAAAAGACTGCAAATGGAACAAAAGAAGAACATAAAAAAAAAAACTGTAAATATAGATGAATACCACCGTAGTAACAAGTTAGGCTCTCACTACACTCTTGAACAAACCTGCAGTTTGTTCACTCTTATTTTTAGAACGCACAAGGACATCCAGGAAGGTTGTTTGGCAATCTTTTTTCGCTAATCCTTATAAATAGTTTGTCTGAGTCTCTGAGACGCCAAACATAGAATGTATTTGTTGGATGTACTCCGAGTGCGTGTTCTCCAGAAGCTGCCGAGATGATCGTACCACCAAAATGATCATTAATGTATTTTCAGAGCGATAAAAATATGTAACATGAGACGTAATGAGTCCCTCACTTCACTCACTTTGTGAAGGGAAATGTTTCGACTTTTTTAAGACTTTTTTTTTACTAATGGTCTCCTATTAACTTCAGTAAGGTATACCGTAGGTCAATGGTTCTCAACTGGTCTCACTCTGGGACCCACATTTTCCTGTGGTCATTAAGTCGCAACCCACTCTCATAGAAATCAAACCAAATAAATTAAAAGCCTTTGGAAAAAAAATCAATTAACATACCCATTATATTTTCAGCAGAGTTTGCCTTTCAAAATAAGAGACTTTCTAAAATAAAACACATGCTCAACAGCAGATTCACATTATTTAGCTGATTTTTGACCAGCTGACTGCGATTCATTCAGAGCTCTGTGACCCACTTTTGGGATCGGGACCCACCAGTTGAAAACCACTGCTGTAGGTGGCCCAAGGTGGAAACATTTTTCATGACAAAAGACAGAGGTGCAGTGGCTCTGTCCTGACCATAGGGATGGAGGCTCTTGATCTATTTAATAGATGAACTATTTAGTAGCACATTTCATACAGAAATGTAGCTCAAAGTGTTTGAACATTTAAAATACATGGAGAACACATGGACTGCCAATTTAAGTACAGGCAAATTGAGGCAACATTTACATCTCTTTTTTGTAATAATATTTTAATGACTCTTTGATTATTTTTAAATGATATTCCCACTTACTTTGCAACACAGCCGGGGAGGTTTGTAGAAAAAAATTAGGGAGGTCAGATGGAACAGTATGGTCAGTTCAGAGGAGGGACAGTGGATGCATTGGTAGAAAAAAAAGATCCTAGAGATGGAGCTACCAGGTAGGAGACAAGGAGGAGATTGATGGGTGCTGAGAGGGAGGACATGGAGGTAGTTGGAGTCAGAGGAGAAGATACAGAGAACAGGGGGAGATGGAAAATGTTGTGGCCAGATACTCAATAATTTATTGGGGCAGTGGTGGTTAAGGAACCAGTCTTGGGTCTCAAGGGTTCCAGGTCTGAATCCACAAACCACCAGGTCCACTGAGCATCCCACCGTTCCCACTCACTGCCTCCCTGGTGCTCAAAGTTGCCCACTGTTCACTTCGGTGATGGGTTAAATACAGCAGTTGCAATTCGTTGTGTGCAGTGGTGTGAATCACAGTGTCACACTGACAAGGAGTTTTGTCAACGCTCACTTTCTTCTTCACTGTCTTTTCATTTTTCTGTCCTGCTGTAACCTTTATCGTCAAATTGTTAGAGGCTTTGGATAAAAGCATCATGTTTTTATAGAAGAAGATCAGTGACTTTGCCTGAAAAAGTGAAAAAGACACTCCTCCTCCTCCTCCTTCTTTTCAAGACTCTTGTTTTAAATTACCAGTGTACCAGGCCTGTCTGGGTAAAACATTGGGTGAACAGGGGGCATTGAGAGAGTGATATCCACCACTGTACATCAGACACAGCAGCTTCACAGTCCACATCATCCCTTTTGTGTTCCAGCAGCTCTGCTCCAGGCTGTTACGGATATCGCGGTCTGTGAACTGAGAGCAGCTCTGCCATTTTGTACGGCGACAGTTCCTCCCTGGCTCCATGGTAGTGTCTCTAAGTGACCTTTCTGACGTGCATTTCTGAAATGACTGATGTTTAAACAAAACTCACAGTACGCGGAGGTTACAGCTCCGAAGCAAAATACACCCTTTATTTCAGTTATATTCACAGATGTGCTATTAATCAAGCGTAAGAGAAAAATGTGCTTCGTGGTCTTCGCCTCATCTGTTGTCACACGCTGTGGCATAATCATCAGTCTCCAGGAGGAGATAGCGTGTGGAGCCATGCAGAAAATATATTGAAATGCTTTAGATTGATAGAGACATTATGATCAGGGAGAGAAAGTGTCCATGTTGTGTGAGGGAACATGTGATGGTTTCAAGCTGCGGAATTTAATTCACAGTCTAAGTGTCCTCGGCTGGTGTGATGTTGACAAAACATCAATACCGGACATGTTTCCCGCCATCACTACCCTCCACAGAGACGTCCTCCGCTAGTCGGGGACTGGGACTGACTGTGGTCCCTTCCGCTGTCACTATAGCCACGTTTTATCTTCCACTCCTATTTGAAGTCATTAAAGTGCCGGGCTTTGAACCGCCGTTTGTGTTTTACCGGCACCAGTGCTTGTCTCCGGAGCTTCGTCTGGTGTTAAAATTGCCAGTGCCGCAGGCCAAGTCCCGGCGCTGAGTGCTTTGTGTAATAACTAATGCAGATAGCCTCTTCATGGACTGGACACAAGCTCAGCGGCGTCCATGTCTCAAAGGCTCTGATGTTTTTCTCTGCCCTTTGGATCTTTTGTTTATGTATTTTTAATATATTGTTTAGTGCCTGCACTGCAGCAGACAGCAACGATCTATCATTTTTGCCCCATTTAAGACGCCGTATTTGCCCTAAAATATACAAATCTGCAGGGAGATACCTGCAGAGTCTCACAATACTCCAGCTGCATTAGAAGGTATTTGCTTCTCCTTCACTTTGATTGTTGTTTTTCCATAAAAATTGCCTTATATATATTTCATATACTCCCCAAAAAGGTGCAGTTAAACCAGAGGAAAGAAAATACTCTCATAAAATCCGGGAAGATTTTTCTTTTTTTTTGGTCAGAAAACCTATGTAGTACAATTCTCACAGGAGGTTAATATTATTCTCCTGTAAAGTGAGGAGCATATTAGAGAATCTTAATAAAATGTCAACCAGTCATCAGGTAAAAACTCTGGTGAAAACACGGTAAAAACCAAGGGCCCAACTGAACCTCACACTACCTGAACCATATGAAATGTTTTTTCCATTAAGAACTTCCTTAGAGGAAACTGAAAATCAGGCTTTATACCAGAAGATCAGCAGATCAGGAGGAGATTCAGAGTTTTTTTTTTTGTTTTTTTTTTACAGGGCAGGGAGTCTAGTGCAGCGGTGGTTGTCTAGTGGTTAAGGAACCATGCGTTGGTCCCAGGGGGTTCCAGGTTTGAATCTACCAGCTGCCATGTTAGGTGGTCTTAGCATGGCACCGTTCCCACTCACTGCTCCCTGGTCCCTCAAAAAGAACCGGACTGGGGTCCAGAAGGTTCCGAGTTCGAATCCACCAACTGCCAGGTTATGACTGAGGTCCACTGAGCGTGGAACTGTCCACACTAACTGCTCGCTGGTGCTCAAAGTTGCCCACTGTTCACTTTGGTGATGGGTTAAATACAGAGGTGACATTTTGTTGTGTGCAGTGATGTGAATCACAATGACAAGGATGTTTGCTTTCCTCCTTTCTTCCTTCCTTCCTTCCTAATTAATTAAAAAAACAGCAACCTTTATAGACTCTCTATTTCAACTCACTCTAACAGTATCACAGATACAAAAAAAATAAATATAAAAAACTAAGCTTGCTGTAGTGGCTGCTGTTTGACTCGGGAGATGAATTAAAGCCCTGGATGTGTTATTGGTTCTGCTTCGTCATTAATAAAAGTAGTAATTATGACACATGTGCCTCCTGGGCCAAATTAAACCTGTTCAATGGGCTGTGATGGCCCACAAGCCAGACTGTTGACACACTGGGTTTAATCTTAAATTTATGAATGGTAAGACTGAGGGTTCACGTTTATCAAAACTCACTTACGTCTTCAATATTTCACAGTTTAACAAATAAATGAAAAATATATATTATAGCTTTTTTTTTTTTTTTTTTTTTTTTTACTGCTATTGCCAAGTTACGACTCCCCAGTGCACATCGCAGCTATATATTTTGAACTGGATATTTCATTGTATTCCACCTTCAACACCGTTACTCTGCAGGCTCTGAAAACTGGATTTACGGGTCGTTATCCATCACAGTTTACATCACGTCTAAGACCATTTTCGTCAATGAAACCCCGGCGTTTTGAGCTGCTCCTGACTTGCTGACTTCACAGGTTTATTTGCCTTTAAATTGAAGCATCACGCACCTGTAATTGAAAAGGCTTTAAAGCCATATCACACATAAACAGTTGACAATATAATAATAAATAACAGCAATAGTTATCCACGCTATACGTTGCCTTTTTTTTTTTCATTCATCTTTGTGACGGTGCTGGGGGAGCAGACGCCTTGCAGTGGTTCTGCAGGACAAACTTACGCTTGTTTCTTGTATCTTTTCTTTGCTCCTTTACTTTTATGGAAGGAAAGGAAGGAAACCAGACTCCTTGTCATTGTCACATTGCAATCCACACCACTGGACACAAAGAAATATGACCTCTGTATTTAACTCATCACCAAAGTGAACATTGGGCAGCTTTGAGCGCCCGGGGAGCAGTGAGTGGGGACGGTGCCATGCTCAGTGGACCTCAGTGGTAACTTGGCGGTAGGGGGATTTGAACCAGGGACATTGCAGACCCAAGTCTGCTTCTTTAACCATTAACAATAGCCTACAGATATTTCCAAAAATAGGAAGGCGTCCAGGGTCAGTTCTCTCGTTTATTCAAGAGACCAGCTGCTGGCTCAGAGAACTACAAAACATGGACATACTGGAAGAGCTAAAAAAAATGTATTTCCATAATTTCCAGAAGGATACTCTCAAGGGATTAATAAAGTTCCATCTACCTATCTATCTCTATCTTTTAGAGACCGGGGTTTCATCAGCAGTTTCTTTCGTCCACAGAGCAGCAGCAGCAGCAGCAATAGCAGCATTGTTTGCAGCACAGGCATTTCTGAAAACCCCTAGCCTAAGTATGCAGTGTCTGATGCCTTTGTATGCCTGCTTCATTCACAGAGGCCCTTCAGTAAATTTGTGCTGTGCTTGTTAGCCTAATGACAACAGCAGTGTGAGTGGCCAGTAATGACTTGGACCTCAGTGAGTCTCCAGTGGATGAAACCAACTAAGTCCTGAACAGGAGTCCACTTATTATGAGAAAGACCCCGGGGGAAAGATTTTTAGTTACTGCAGTGATGGCTCAGTGCCTGTCTCTTGGCGTAATGGTAGTACAGAGGACTGCTGGTGAGAATTCTGCAGCTTGAAGTGTGTGACCGGTTACACAGTCTCTGCTTTGTTTCCTCTATGGCTCTGAAAAAACAAGCTGTCTCCTGTTAGCCCAGTGTGGTTTCTGATGAGAAAACAAAGATTCCTGGATGAAGTACTGCTACCTTGGCTGCCACTTGATTTTATTGTAAAAAAAAAAAAAATTACTTTGATCCAAACATATGCCTGCTTGATGATAAGGAAAGGAGTTTGTTTTTGAAACAATCTTAAAAAAAGAAATTCTTTTGCTAGTTTCCAACGGTGCTACATCCTCTGAAACTTTATCATTATTGTGCAGATGCCAATGTTATTAGAAAATGAACTCAGCCCGGAGCTAAAAAAACAAGTTTTGTGATCTACAGCCAGAGATACGCTGCACACGTCAGCATCACCTCGGCGTTTCACTGTGTTTAACAGCTGTGTCTGCTGCAGGGTTTTTTATTTGTTTGATCAATTTGGTCAACTGGTGCACAAACACTGTGGCTCAAAGTACATGTACTTGGAGCTTGAGCGAGACATGCAACAGCTGCTGCAGAGTCAGAGCTTGAACCCTGCTTCAGGCACAGCTCCATGATCAGCATGTGTTTCCTCATCTGATGTTGGGTCATTTATATCCGATCTGTCTCAATATGTTGGATATTTTCGTAGTCATATCAGTATCTTTGGTTACATGGCACATAATAGGTGTAAAAATGAAGTTCACTGTGTGGTAAATGCTGGAGTTTTACAGCTTTTAAACCTAATTTTAAACAATTAAAATATGTAACAAATCCTATGCTTGTTGTCGCTCCAATTCACAGCTTGAAACATATGCACTGAGGACTGTAGACCATACCTAGGCAAACTCAGGCTCGAGGGCTGGATATGGCACATCTGGCTTTTTAATCTGGCCCGACCAAACTTGTCCAAATTATACTATTGATTTATATTAACATTATACAAGTGTAAAATATTGGAGCCCTAGTGGTTAAAGAAAAAAACAATTGAAAATGTGATTCACACCACAGGGCACAACAAAATTTGACCTCTGCATTTAACCCATCAACAAAGTGAGCAGAGGAAGCAGTGTGTAGGGGCGATAACATGCTAAGGGCACCTCAGCGGTAATTTGGTGATGGGGGATCCGAACTGGGTACCTTGCGGACCCAAGTGCACTTCCTTAACCACTAGGCCACTGCCCTATGGAAGCAGACTTGGGTCCGCAAGGCTTCAAGTTCAAATTCACCAGGTTAACAAGGAGATACTCTGAGGATAGCACCGTCCGGACCTACATCACTTCTTGTGGGCTCACCACCCACAGAAAGCTCACAATATGGTGCGTCCTGATTTGGGTGGCACCAGTTGCCCCTGAGACGTGGAAACGGACAAGCAGATGAAGATGAATGGAAAAAGTGTAGAATAGGCTAAAGTAGAATAGCTTATATTTATGACTTTACTAGTTGGCACAAATTCTTTGCGTATCTGCTCCTGATCTGGGCCCGTGACTTAAATTGAAGTACCACCTGTGGCCCGGGAGTCGAAATAATTGTCCAGGTCTGCTGAAGACTCAATTGGCAGTTGGTGGCGTTATGGTTAAGGAAGTGGACTTCGGTCTGCAAGGCCCCTGGTTAGAATCCCCCTACCGCCAAGTGACCACTGAGGTCCACTGAGCATGGCGCCGTCCCCACTCAAAGCTGCCCACTGTTCACTTTGGTGATGGGTTAAATACAGAGGTGACATTTGGTTGTGGTGTGAATCACAATGTCCCAATGACAAGGACGTTTGCTTTCCTTCCTTATAAAAGAAATATTGCGAGGGACAAAGGCTTCATCAAAGTTCAGGCATCAGGTAAAACAACTCTGGATGTGTCCTACTGGTCATCGTTGAGATGCACAGAACAGTTTATTCATATGAACAATCCCAGTGTGGATGAGTCACAAGGTCTAGTGGGAAACACACCTCCCTGCAGCGATCTGAGAATCCTTCACATTCTGAATGCCAGCAAGAGACTCGTGTGTCATCTTGTCCTTGGACTCCTGCAGTGTAAACAGCAGTGTTTACCCGGGTGCATGGCATGAATACAGTCCCCTGAACACCAGACCCATGAGGCCAAATTCACCTTGTTACCCTTTTAATTAGTAGGTGCAGTTAATAGTGCTGTCTGCTCCTGCCACCTTAGCGCTCTGCTCCGACTTCGAGAATCCGTCCAATCGATAGCCATGAGTGGGACTGAGACAGAGAGATGAGCAGCGGGGAAGTGGGATGTATTGTTGGAGCAGCTCAGGTGCATTCGTAATGGATTTAGTGGAGAATGCAAATAGCGCTGGACTCTCAGAGGAGCCTGGTAGATCCCGTGTACCAAGAAGGTGCATTATTGTTACATGGGATAACAAGGTCCCTGGGTTCCGGCGTCTCCTTTTACACATTTTCTCCCCTATGAAAATGACTGTAATAAAAAAAAAATCTAAGGGTTTGCTCCACAGATTCTATTGCCCCCTTACAGGCCTTTATTCCCACCAACTGCTTGCCCCGTGCTCATTTCTCTTCTTGTTTTGATTTAAAGATGCAGTGGAAGTACTTAGCATTTAGATGACATGCTGCCGGAGAGGTGTGATGGATCAGTGCCTCTTCAGAGGACTGAATTTCCTCGACAGTGCCGCAGCAAGTCGACCGAGCAGGACAGACAGAGCGACAGATCGCAGGACGACGGGCTGGGTGGGCAGCGGAATATCAAGTCTGTCTCAGTGCTGCAGAAAAGCCTGGCACAGCTGAGAGGAGAAGCATCACTGCTGTGAATGCCAATGCAGTGCCCGGGCAGCCGTTTCGCTTTGGCTCCTCTGATTGGTTAAACAGACCATTAGCTTCCTGATTATGATTAGCAGAGTCATTATCTACTAAAAAGTGACTCATTCACCGACGTAAAGAAGGCGAGAGAGCTCTTTCGCTTCACGTGGTCAAGTGGAAAATGGAGTTGTTTCCTGTGTTGGTTTAAAGATGAATGCAGGAGGATCACAGGGAAAACAAAATGGAGCAATCATAACCTCTGTGTCTCGTGTTGGGAGGGAAGATGTCCTGTCTCTGTGATGCCTTGGCGCCACTGAGCGAAAACTCTGTCTCGTTAGCGCGGACTGTGTTGTGGCCATTACTCGCCTGTATGTTTTTGCTCGGGGGGAAAAAAAAAGCAGTTTTCTCAGAGCTCATAAAAACATGCAGGGAAACAAAATCTTCATCTCCCGCCGTCTTGCTGTAGATATAATTCAAACGGCCGCCGTTTGGGCTTTTAAATTGACATTCTGCTCTTTGTCCGAGGCCAACACACTCCAGGAACATAAAAAAAAAAACAAAAAAAAACGTCAGCCCTTGGTTTCTTTGATCCTCACCTTCTGCTTTTCTTTTACAGCCTTTGCCCAAGGAGCCGTCGTAGGCAGCAGGGAACACAGCAGGTACGTCTGTTTTAATGATGGCTTTTATTTGATTTTTACATACGGAGTCCAAGTTCACAGTCAGGCCAGTCTCACAGGAAACCAGACACTTTGATCACAGCGACCTGAGCGATCAAAAAGAAGTTTATTTTATATTTAAAAAAAAACATCTTATTTTTGAACAACAATTCCTTATTATTGAAAAATTTTATTATTAACATTACTATGGCTGGAAGGCGAGTTCTCTTTATATTAACAACCAAGTCGAATGAGTTGGTTTGATGAGAAGTAATGATTGATGACAGAATGAGAACAGACTGTTTTACTGTCAATACATCTGTTGGAGGTCTGAGCCATTTAAAAGGTTTATTGTTCACAATAAATCTGTAAATATTGTCTTGAAGTTTTTATAGATATAACAACTTAAATAACTATATTCATCCATCCATCCATTTACATTTGCTTATGGCAGTCTCAACAGCTGCCAGCCAAATCACATTGCACCATAGGTGGTGAGCACACTGGAAGTCAACCCTCCTAACAGGGATTCAGACTTGCCAGGGACATTGTTGCTATATACGGTTTGTATATACAGTATATATGTATAATTGTAAACTGAATGCTGGCTGTGTTGGCCAAGTGGTTATGGAAGCAGACTTGGGGCTTCAAGTTCGACTCCACCAGACACTAGGTTGCCACCGCTAGGTGCTCTATGCTCAGAGAACCTCCCAACCTACGTCACCTTTAGAAGGCTCTCCACCCACAGGAAGGCGCACAATATGGTTAAATGTAGTTTAGGTGGCGCCAGTTGCTCCTGCAACCCTGCAATGAGATATATCCTGTATATCATTAGCTTCTAAATCAGTATCTTTTTTATTTTGATACATTTATGAACAGTATGTGTTTTGACATTAGCATCCGTCATCTCAACAGATAAACTTACATTTTATTTTCTTCTCTCTAAACGATGGTGATCGATGGTTTGAAAGTAGATTATAAAATATTACCCATGAAAAATAACATGTCTTTGACTGTTTTCTTGAACTTGCTTCTCCTTTATACTAAAAACATTGTTTTAAATTAAACTTGTAGATAATGGATCATTTATGGGGTGTTTTTTAATGAAACTCTTTCCACATTATTAAATGCATCTATCATTATGTGCAGTGGTGCATACATAATAGAGGTGGCTTGTTGAACTTGACAATAAGCATTTTAATCAGAAAAATATACAGTTTACTGTGGAGTTCATTGAATAAACCCAAGCTGTTGGTGCTACATGTACTGGTCTGAAGATTCTAGAAAATCTTTAACCGTTTTTGTGACTTTACAGCAGGAGGTTTAAAGTCAAATAAGCTGAGTTTCCCATAGATTCTTGGTAATGCAGAGCTGTAGATGAGTAGAAATGACACAAGAACTAAATAACAGAAAACAGACCAGGAGGAGTCTGTGGACCAGGGTTTAGAACTATAGGATTTACCATAAATGTGGAGAACAAATCTAAATAAAATAAAAACTGACCATATATTTCCTGAGCACACAAGCACACAATGCTATACTGTATTACTGTATACTGGATACTGTACTGTTAAGTACATCAATCTGTGAAAAAAAAAAAAACACATACTATGATGGTCTGAAATTTAGATCATTGCAGTAAATGTGTTTTCTAAAGAAAATGTGTCACAACAACAACACTGGTCTCTGTGAATAAGAAAGTCATTGTAATATTGAACTTTCATCTAGAGCAGCGTCCACCACTGAGTCCATCCAAAGTGATTTCATAAATCCTGTCGACCGCACATTACACCTTCATATCACGTTAGTGGCCACAAATGATCATTCATTAGGCCACAAATGGGCCGCGGGCCACAGGTTTAAGACTCCTGTTTTACAAAGAAAGAAGTTACAATTTGAGAATATCCTCCACTGGGTTGCAGGCGACAGTAGAAGCTCTCAGACAGTCATGTATTGATGACACCGTTGTAAAATGGTTGTTTTAAAAAAAAAAATGTAAAAAACACTTTTCAACAGTAATAACCAGAACAATATTTTCTGATCCCTAATAACAGTGTTCACATGCCCTTTTTATTTTCAATTTTTACTCAGCCATCCCATTATCAACAAGAAAAAACAGCAGGTTACCCTGACTCTGCTCTAAAGTTATTTTCCAAAACAATTCACATTTTTCTAAAGTGAAAAAAAAAATGAAAAGAACAAAAAGAAATCTGTGAAAGATTCAATTGAATCCATCTCCTAGGAACATTGACTGAGTATCTGTGAAGCTTTTATGCTCCAGCAGAAACCACAGGCATTTGGAATCTACATGCTCTATGTCTCCTCACCAATATTTGAAGATTGATTTTCCCTCTTCCACAGCGAAAACAAAATGAATCACGCACAATTACCAAGGACGGGGGTAGGAGCAGGCGAACTGGGGGCATCATAAATATTTATTTGCCAGCCCTGGGAATTTGGGCAATTCTGTGTGGATTTGCCAAGTCATATTTAAGTGTCTGAATGATTTATGTGGTCAGTGTTGGGCGTCACGTTTGTCCACTCTCACCCCTCATCATCTGTGTTTTTAACATTTATAGACCTTAACACATAACACATTCACAGACCAAGATCTCATTATCGTTACGATTAGTTTCCTCATCAATGATGATTAAGCAACTATTAACCGCATATCAATAAGATTGGAATTCCCAAAGGAACAAGTGATAATTTTAAGATCCCCAAATAAAACTACTGAGAATCTAAATGGTGGCTGAGTTATTAATTTACAGCTAAAAGGGAAAATTAATATTTTTTGTTAAAGAAATTTAACAATGTAACAAGAAACCTATGCATAATAATGAAAACAATAAATAAATTTACATTTATTTACATTTTACAACAATTTGTTAAATTTTTACAATTTTCATTCATACATGTTGTACATTGTATTTTCCACCCATTTGTTTTCATCCTCTTTTCCGTTAATGGGTTGTGGGACAGCAGTTTCCAGACTGCCACAAAAATCACATTGCACCACACCATAGCTTCCTGAAGGTGGTGAGCTCACTGGAGCTCACCACCGTTATGTGGTTGGGACATTGCTCCCCTCCAACCACCTCAGTGGCAACATGGCAGCTGGTGGATTCAAACCTCAAGCCTTGTGGACCCAAGTCTACTTCCTTTACCACTAAGCCACCACTGCCGCCTGATTTAGAACCACTGTAATGATTCAATTCAAACCAATCCCAGAAGGTGAATCATGGAGTTTCACCCATTCATTATTATCATTATTTGTACAGTCATCTTCATCCTCTAATTCGTTACCTGGGCCCCGGGGCAGCAGTCTCCACAACTGCCACCCAAATCACACCATCCATACTGTGAGCTTTCCTGTGGGTGGTGAGCCCACTGGAGGTAATGTGGTCTGGATGTTGCTCAGAGCACCTTAGCGAATTAGAATCTGAATCCTTGTGGACCCAAGTCCTCTTCCTTTATTATTATCATTATCATTATTTTTATTACTTTTAATTTATATTGTTAACACACAGATGGAACTAAACTGGACTTGAAGCCACTGAAAGCATTGATTTGGCCCTCGGGGGCCTAAAGTTCAGACCCTGGTCATATTCCTCATCAACTTCACCCAATTATTCCTGAAAGGGAAGGATAAAATGTGCCAAAAGTGTAATTTCTCTTTCATAAAGACTGACAGCACATGAACACAGTGACAAGAGGTTAATGCAGGAGTTCCATTTCATTTTAATTGTCTCACCCTGCTACTTAAAGGGAAATGTGTGTGTCTATCCATCCATGTGTGTGTGTGTCTGTGTGTGTGTGTGTTCTCTATTGTATAATAAGGTGAAATCAATTAAAGGAGGTAGAACTTCCTGTGTCTCACAGTGATGTGACAACAAATGAAGGTCATAAAAATGTTTATGGTGGTCGTTATATTAATTAAACACACAACATCTTCTCCTGGTGGAGGAGACATGATCACCCAGTGAGATGCTGGGTTTATTAGGCTTATTACAGACACTTAAACACTGAGCATATTTAACCCTGTTTTGTACGCCTGTCATCTCTGCTTGTCTTCAACTTGTTGTGCCGTGTCATGTATTTGTCATGTTTTCCCATGAATGGAACCCAAATGTTGTTGATTGTTTTTTGTTTTTTGTAAAAGCCAAAATCATGTTAGCAAATTGACTTTGACTTAAAAATATATCTTCTTTAACATGCTATAAAAATGTAATTAAATAACAGCAGATTATTTGAAGTGACTGCTTTTATCTTGAGCTTTTAACTGATTTTTTCTTTTTTTTTTTTTTTTTGGTTTAAATAAAGTTTTTGTCAAAGATAAGTTAACTTTCTACAACTTTATTTTTAGATGTCTCACAATTTCCTCAATTTATTTTGTGGCAAATTTGATGCCAAATCCAATTATTTAGATTTAATTTTTGGTCGCTTAAAGTGATTATTTTTCCTCTGTCTTTCCTTGTCATTCCAAAAAGATCTTTAATTAAAGTTTCATCTTTTTTTAATCAGAATTGCAATTTACTTTTCAACAAAATGTAACGTATTTGATGGCTAAACGGTTGTGAAGGAATAATGTCATCTGGAGCCTGACGGTGTAGGTGCAGCAAAGAATATGATAAATATAGAGAGTGTAACTGATGAAGACATGACAGTAATGTCAAATCCAGTTTGTTTGCACTAAATTATTCCAACCAATGAGATTGTCCGGTTCATCCTGTGTCTCTCTTCTGCTCTTCTACAGGCTCAGTGACGTCCATATCTCCAAAAGGAACTGATGCCAATTACTGCAACCCAACATTGTGCCCATTCACCAACAAGCCTCCGAAACTTTACAACCGGCCTGGACTTCGTTTTAATAAATGAAAAAAAAAAAACATATTATATAAATATATATAAATATATGTAAATGAAAGTCAGCCCAGGCCTCACCAGTTACCACAGAGTCCGAAGAATACAATTTTTAGTCAAATTTGGGGAAAGTGAGCAGCATGGTCCACCATCATTTACAGACCATTGTAGAATAAAACCCCTTCAAGGATCTCTTTTTTTTTTTCCCAAACTTTTTTTTAACCCTCTCTTTGCTCGCCACCATCTATTCTACTGGGGACAAGGACTGGATTTTTTTTGGTGTTCTTCGTGGTTTCATTTAGACTTTGTGAAAAGGTCTTTGAAAAGTCAGCTTCTTCGCTTTATCACCATGAAACTGCCCAAGGTTACATTTTGGCCAAGTTTCTTTGTAAGAGTCTTCATTGTTGAAATCAGAATCTAATGTCCGCTGGATTCTGGCCTTTCAAACACAATTCTCTCTCCTTTGCCGGGCAAAACTTTTCAAGGCCGCGGCCTCTTATTATCTCTTCTCTCAGTTTGGATTATAGGGACATGGAGGAAGCACGGAAGGCGTCAAAGAGACACTGAAAATGAGATGATTTCTCTGCCTCTGCGAGTGAAGGACATTGCGGTAAAATGTTTCGGACGACTTTGCTTCTATGTCATGTTTTATTTTAGGTGTGGTGGAAACATAGACTAGAAACTTGGTACCTGAGCCTCTCACGTCTTGTACACATCACCGGGAGCATTTAGCACATGTGTACCACTGGCTCAGTGTGTGTGTCTGTGTGTGTGAGGGAACATACAGAGTTACACTGTGAAAAAAAAAAAGTCATATCTCAAGCATACATACTCTTGTATATCTTTTGAACATGTCGCCACTATAAATTCCATCTGGGAAGAAGACTCTGTGATTTTACAAGTGTTGGATTTGATTTGACTCTTTGTAGATGTTTGTTTTTCCAGTTTTATTTTTCCTTTTCATCCTGTTTTTTTTTTTAACACTACAGCCATATTTATTTTGGGGATGGGGGCAACTCTTAAAACTGGGTACAGATCTAAAGTATGTCATATAAGTTAAATTCTGTAATTAAAAAAAAGTTATGTGTGATTAAAACGTAGTTCAGAATCATTGACTAAACTGTTAGATATTTTGATATGAAATGTTTTTGGTGTGGATCAGATTTTGAGGAAAGAGTTTAAAGAAAATACAAGTAGCACAATAGTGAGACATGAGGGCAGAGAAAATAAACAGCAGTATGATTTCACACAGATAAAAAAAAAAGAAAAAAAAACACAAAATAAACCCCCCCAAAAAAACACAGCGTTGCAGAGTTATTGCGTGAGATACTGTAGTCTCCGGAGGTGTTGAAATCTTCTTATTTGCTTGTAATGTGAGGAGATTTCCCATATCAGTGTGCATATCAGTGGAATTCATTGTTATTGCAGTAATAATGTCTCATTCTGAGCTCTTTACAACTGCAGACGTGTTCACGACATATGTTTCCTTTATACAATTGTGTTACCAATGTATACTTTTGAGGGTAAGTGAGTAAGAATCACAGATCTGTTCATTCTGTGTTTCCTTTAATTCAACTGCAGGTAAGTTGCTGATCGTCAAAGCTGAAGGAAATCCATATACAGTACATTATGGTAAATGATTTTAAATGTCAGGTGAGTAAGCCAACGCTCCTATATACAGCACCGCACGCAGTTCTCACCACTGTAGGACTTGACATTTTGCTGCTGGTGTGATGTAAGACGAGAACTAGACTGAGGAATTGTTCTCATGCTGATAAAACTAAAAATGCTTTTTTTTTTTGTTGATGTTGTTGTCGTTGTTGTTGTGGTTAAGTCTTTTATTTTCCTTTCTGAAATCCTGTTCCTGTTGTTCCACGCTGTTATGAAAGAAGGATTAAATGCTCAACTGTTCTCCAATTATTTTCCCAACTTGAAGCTACGGCAAAAACCCCAGACAAAACAAAAAGCGAATGAACCACTGGAAAGGTTTTCTTTTGCAGACTTAAGAAAGACAAGTATGAAACATAAAGCACAGCAAAAGTGTGTTGTCACAGCCATACACTGCTTTTCAAAGTTGTCCTAAGCTTTTGTGCCTGGAACCAAACACATGAGTTTTTCGTAGTGTCACTCGAGATACTTAAGTTCTATTACTGTTCTGTTACTATTAATATGACCTTTTTTGGTTAATAGAATTCATAAAGAATGGCACCTGTGTTTATACTAATTAGAAATTAAAATAAAATTTTAGACAAACACAGAATTATGTAATCTACCGTACTGTACAAAAAGTACAGATTTCTAAAATCAGAAAAGAAGAGGGATTTGTTATTTATTGTAGAAACACCAGCTTTAGATTGTTTTCTTCTTCTCCTTGAAGCTTGTCCCTTATTCAAGGGTTGCCTCAGCCAATAAACATCCTCCATCTCACCCTGTCCTCTGTATCTTCTACTCTGACTCCAACTACCTTCATGCCCCCCCCTAACTGCATCCATCAATCTCCTCTTTGTCTCCTACCTGGTAGCTCCATCTCTAGGATCATTCTTCTACCTATGTATCCACTGTCCCTCCTCTGAACATGTC
>JAFBJS010003331.1:0-15002 GCA_016785265.1 Paraplagusia blochii | reverse complement strand
ACATGTCCAAACCATCCCAATCTGTCTTCTCTAGCTTTTTCTCCAAACCTTCCTGTCTGTGTTGTCCCTCTAATCACCTCATTCCTGATCCTGTCCATCGTTGTCTCTCCTAAAGAGAATCTCGGCATCTTTAACTCTGCTTCTACCTGTTCCTTGTGTTTCTAATCCATACATCATGGCTGGTCTCACCACCGTCCTGTAAACCTTTAATCACAGATAGATTACATAACTTTAATAAGAACATTACCTTCTTTCTTTGTTGATTTATTAATTCAACCTCCCTTGATATTATGTGAATGTGTAACATGGAATGTTGCTACACTTGATTTATTGAACAAACTTATATCTCAAAATTTAAATTGATATCTAATAACAATATAAGGCAGTACATTATAACTAATACCACTCCTAATACAAGTCAACACAAAAGCCTACGCTCAGGTGGACATGTGCGTTTCTGCAGTAGCATTACTTTATTTTGGTAGTTGTAGTTGTTCTTTTTTTTATCAAGTGGTGCCAGATACCAGTCATTTTCATACCATTGTTGTTCGGTTTGAGTCTCTAGCAATGAAAGCAAGGTGAATATAATTCACTGTGGTCTTAGTCATTAGCTCAAGCCTCAGAACTGAATAAAAGAAAACTCCCCTCCCAACCTCTGGGCACCATTAGCATTTATATTTAGAGGATCTCTTTCAGTGTGCAAAATAGGTCAAAGGGTTGCAAAAAAAACATGCTATATAATGAGGAATATTCCGTGTTCCACTTGGCAGTGAACAGAGCAGGCGTGTGTAAATCCTGTGGCTGCTGTTGGAGCAGTGTTAGCACTCACCTCCCACTCAGTTTGTGATGTTCTCCAGGCAAAGCCCCGACTGCTACTTTCTCCCATTTACAATTTCTGTCTTGCTGTCTCCGTTTTTTGAACGCAGGCTGCTGTTGGGATCAACAAATTGTACAACGGGTGGTTTCCTGCAGCCCGTCATCCACGGTACGAGCACAGAATGTTCACTAGGAAGCTCTTTCCCCTGCCAGGAGTGGACAATGGGGCTGTCATGAAGCTGCTACATGGGAAGTTATAACCACAGCTGTGTGTTTTGATTGTTAAAGGACTGCAATGTTCCCCAGCTCTGAGGGGTTTTGAAAAGCTACACTGAGCATTTGGAATATGGCTCCTCTGATGTAATTATTATGATCAGTCATTGACTGGATTATAGGGGGAGAAAATCACCAATTAGTGCGAGCACATGGGAACGTGTCCAACAACTGTTGAATTAACTAAAGGGAACTGTCTTGAAATATTCCCTATCTGTGGGCGGACTGAATGAGAATGTTCTTTTAAAAGTATACAATGACATTAGTACAATAAATTCTGGCTGCTATCTTTAGCAAACCAATGCCATTCCAAAAAACAAAGCCCTGTCTAAAAACTTTTCCTACCTATAAAATCTTCCCACTGATTACTGTCCATGCACACATTAAGGGTTTCCCAAGTGCACCCAGCCTATAATTTTCTCCTACCATACCACTATACAAGGATACAATATTAGTATCAACGACTCTGCATCATTTTGAGTTTATTGTTGTCTTCACTGAGAAAATATTTCCTAATCAAATATAATTGCATTATTGGAAAATATTTTCAAATATAGTTGCATTATTGAATCCTAGCCATTCTATTGGTCAGTTCTTTTGTTGATATGGATATGGATCAAGTGGAAGTAATAGACAGATGGGGACAAAAGGAAACATTATTTCACCAATTCACCCACGGACCGGTACGGGTCCCCAGTCCAGTGGTTGGGGAACACTGGTCTAGTGGAGAAGAACTACCAGAGTCAACTTTAACTAAAAACTGATGTAATTCGTCAGTCGAGGAATGAAATGTCTTTCAACTCCAAGGTGAAGTCCAGTTGCTGATAGCTAAATCTTTTGGATACCAGGCAACCATTGACTGGATGGATGAGAACCTTCACTGACTTCAAATGTCTCGATCCTAAAAGCCCTCTCTCTGCCACACCACAGTGGTGTAATTATAATCAAATATATCCTCACATCTTTATTGGTTGTTTAATTTTAATTTATGACCTACATGCTTGGTATTAGCATATGCAAATGGCCGTGGCCTACACTTCGTGCAGCAGTAACAACCCCGAAGGCCTTGTAGGCCTCATTGTGTTCTTGTTTTCCCGCCACGGCCTTGTCGTCTACAATAGATCCCCGGCCGAGCCTAATGAGACACAAACATACCCCAGAGGTTCTGGCTGACTTGCTGTTACATGGCGTCATTTGAACGGAGCAGCCGTGTAGCAAATTAGCATTTATGCCCACATAAAAATCCATTTACTGAGCCATTAGCTTAGCACAGTGCTAATGATTTGCCAGTTATGACTCGCAAGGGGCTTTGGGTAGAAGTGGATCATCATTAACACTCACAAGGCAACAAGCTTGGAGGATTAGAGATTAAAATCAATGTCACTTGCCATGACTCTGACTGCCTTCTGTTCCGATATCTCTGTACGCCTACATGTTTGGAAATCTTGCACATTATCCCCCGTACTAATGGGGAGAACTTGGGAGTGTACCAGAACAACCTCTCCCAAGCTATAAATGGATCCACAAAATCCAATTCAATTTACTTTATTTGTAGAGCACATTCCATGCACAAGGCAGACTGAATGGGCTTTACAAGGATTGTTTGTGGAATTTACAGCCTTCTGTCCATCTAGACCCTCACATCTTCTGAGGAACAACCCCCAGGAAGAAAAACCCTATCAGGGAGAAAAAAAAAAGAGGAAAATCCTCAGGGTGAAAGGCTCCTCACTAGAGACGGGCAGGAGGGCAAAACACATTACGATATACACAATATTTGAGAAGAAGGAAGGAAAACAAACTCCTTGTCATTGTGACATTGTGATTCACATCACTGCACACAACGAAATGCGAACTTTGCATTTAACCCAACACCGAAGTGAACAGTGGGCAACTTTGAGCACCAGGGAGCAGTGAGTGGGGACGATGCCATGCTCAGTGGACTTGGCAGTTGGTGGATTCGACCCTGGTCCCAGGGTCCCAGACCCACAGTACCCCAGTCTGGTTCCTTAACCACTAGGCCAACACTGTCCCATATTATACATGACACATATTATACATAGCGTAGATACTGTATTTTCCAAACTATAGAGCGCACTGGGATATTAGCCACCCACTAGATTTTTTTTTACATTTTTTTATTAAATAAATGCTTTTTTTCAAACAGTGCTTGTACCATGGCTTTAACAGTGATGTAACACAGCAGCAACGTGGCTGATTAAAAGTGTCAGAGTGGAACAGCCTCAGATTTTCTTCGTCACACACTTTCCCAGTTAGTTGTCGCTCTCAACATCACTTTCGTCTCGAGGCAAATTTACGCTTGCGATTGTGTTGTCCTTTTCATCAGTCCAGCCTTTAGAAACACGATTTTTTTTAAACTGCTCCACACTGTCAGGATCCACTGCCAGGCTACAGTAAAGTTGCTCTACGCATGCGGCCAGTTTAAGTTAAATATTTCTCGTTAGTCGTCATCCCAGTCTCCCACTGTACGTGGAGTGCTGCTGAAAAAACTTCACTGCTTTTCTCTGTAGGTGAAAGGGGTGTGTGTATGAAGTGCAAAAAATAGTGCACGTAAATTTGCTTTAGCGCTAACTTGAACTGTTTCATTGAGGATGGTATAAAGCCCGCAATAAAAATCCATATATTAGCTGCACCATTGTAAAAGACGCAGGTTTCTGACCACAAGAAAAAAGTAGTTCCGGAAAATACAGTTTGTATTGTGTGCAACATACACAGAGCTGCATACATACGTACGGTACATATAAATAGACATATCTTCTTCTTCTCCTTTAGACTTGTCCATTTTTCAGGAGTTGCCACAGCGAGTCAACAATTTCCATCCAATGTCCTCTGTATCCTCAACTCTGACTCCAACTACCTCCATGTCCTCCCTCACTGCATCCATCAATCTCCTCTTTGTCTCCTACCTGGTAGCTCCATCTCTAGGATCAATCTTTGAACATGTCCAAACCATCTCAATCTGTCTTCTCTAGCTTTTTCTCCAAACCTTCCTGTCTGTGTTGTCCCCTTGATTACCTTGTTCCTGATCCTGTCCATCTTTGTCTCTCCTAAAGGGAACCTCAGCACATATTTAGACATATACATCAGGATTTGTAATGTATAAAACATATGAAATATTGTATAAAACATTTACTACATTCAGCAGTACATATACAATAAGATTTACACTTTCAGCCAACAGGGAGGCAGTGGAAGCAAATGTGGAATCCAACGAAGCCATCGATGCAATGACCTTCAGGCAGCTTTCATGAACTGCTGCTAAGGTATCTGACGTTCTAATGGTACATATATTTAAGTGTTCCACTCAGGTCTGCTGCTGACAGTATGTGCAGTGTGGCACCATGCCACAGCTACTTGACGCTGATGAATGTGTCGAGCAAACATGCCCCTGAATTAAGTGTCACTCACACCACAGCGTGATTTCCTGTGAGGGGAGAAGCCGCAGTTTCACCTGAAGATGTCTCCCCGCCGCCGCCGCCGAAGCACCTCACGGTACGGGGGCCGCCTCCTGTCGCCTCCACACTGTGGAGAAGTTAGCTTCAGGGGAAAGATGAAGGTATAAAATGGTCGTTTTGCTAGAGCAACACAAGCTAATTTATCATTCTCCAGGGGTCAGGCAATGCTTCCCTGGTTGTGAATTTTAATGTTGTTTTTTATGGGTCTTAATAAACTCTATTTTGCTGCAAGCGTTTATGCAGGAGAGAGCGCCATCCTTCACTTGGCTCATTTAGTTAGTCAAGGGAAGATGGTCCGGAGCCAAATTTAACCAATGGAGTTATCATCATCATTATTGCCTAAATCTAATAGGACAAAGAGAGGTGAAACTTGACAGATTATGGAAATCACTGACATGGAAAAAAAACCATAGAGATGTGGTGGTGTAATTTCTACATGTTAGAGTTAGCAGGTTACAGGTTTTTTACCATGCTTTTTCTTTATGGAGACAAATAGCTACAGAAATGTGAGTAAAATAAACATAAATAGGTTTTTAATCTACTGATTTTGTAGTAAAGAAGATTGTACTGTAAACAAAATGTGTTTTCATGATGTTTCGTATCGTGAATAGAAGATTAAAGTACTCATGATCTTATATTGAATTTATCTAAATCTTTGACATTCCAATTTGAGCATCCCGGGCTTCTAAAAAACACATGGCAAATTTAGCAAGGATCCTAAAGTTGGGGCAGCGGTGGCCTAGTGGTTGAGGAACTGGTCCGGAGGGTTTCAGGTTCTAATCCACCAACTGCCAAGTTACCACTGAGATGCACCATCACAATCTACTGCTCCCCTGGTGCTCAAAGCTGTCCACTGTTCACTGTGGTGATTGGTTAAATACAGAGGTCACATTTTGTTGTGTGCAGTGGTGTGAATCACAATGTCACAATGACAAGGAGTTTGATTTCCTTACTGACAAACTTGAGCCTTTGTGGTATCTGTTTCAGTATTGATGATGTAGCGTGAAGTCCCCGGTGATACTGTGTCAAACAGAATATTTTATTGCAAACAAGTACAGCATTTTAGCAGACGCCCAGATCTGCCTGGAGGAAACCTGGCCGGTGTGGATCCCCTTCCAGAACATCCCTAGATCTCCAGCTTAGATTCTCTTTGTAGACCTATGGGTGCAATTTTGGAACACATTACATGACATTACAGAGACCTGATGATATTCCCACAAGGGCTTCTTAGTCTTTGGCTCAATAAATGTTACATACAGTTGTATGATATTAATCATGCACTGCAAAGTAGACATCTTCTCCAAAAAGTTTAGTTATCAGCACCTGGACTTCTTCTTGGAGTTGGAAGACGTTTCATTCCTCAACTGAGGAACTTCATCCATTTCTGGTTGATGTTGGAGGGAACTCTAGCACCACTTGACCACATTAATGTCTATCCTTAAGTATTTTGTGTTTTTGAGGATTTTTAAACTAATCTTTTACCACTAGTTGGTTGATTCCCCATCTATGGTGAAGACAATTTACCTAGTAATTGATTGCTGTATATCTCATGAGCAAAGGCTTTAAAAGTTCAATAACAATTAATAACGATTCCGAAAGGCAACTGCTGTTTTAGTGAATGACTGCAGATGCTGTTCCCAAAAAAAAAACATTTTACCGAATTAAAAGTGAGACCGAGGCGGTTTCTAAGGTTACAATCATTTGTGCCAGAACCATTCTACAATAATCCCTTAAAGACGGGAAGGAGAAGGAAGAAGCAAAAGGATGAGAGTGTGTTTTCATCTAAGTGCATTTACCACCCACTCAGCTCTGCTGTGTGCCTTTAAATTGTTTTTCATGGAAAAGTAACGGCGTGCCTAATTTTAAACTTATCGTTGGAGATAAAGCCAGGTTTTATTGTTTCATTTTCTTCTGCTCGCACGGATTCTATTTTCATAAATTAAATGTGTATCGAAGCACGGGGAGGGAATAACAAACAGCCAGTTTACTTAGAGCCCAGTTTTCCAAATATAATTACTTTAAGATTTGCCTCCACTGGGATTTAGAGAGGACGCTGAATATTTCATTTCAAAGGCATTCTATTCTGGGGCAACGCACAAAAATGGTGCGTTCTAGGAATAGAAATCAGCTGTGGAGTGGAGAAACAATGGGAAACATTTGAGCTCACGCTTTAGAAACGCTATCCAGAGCTGTACTTTGAAAAGGTTGGAAAAGCAAAGCAGGGCGGCTTAGCGGTTGAGGAGGTTCCAGGTTCCAATCCACCATGTTATCACTGTTATCACACTCTTGGCACAGCACTGCCCCAACCCACATTACTTCCAGTGGGCTCACCACCAATTTGGAGCAGTGTGATTTGGGTGGTTGTCATGGAGACTGCTGCACCAAGATGAATGAATTAATGAGTAGAAAGGTAAAACAAAAAACAATGAGGTTTTCTTGACATTTTATTCCAGGATTTTCATCAATCTGAGATCATTTACTGAAATCTCAAAAATGCATAGAGAAGACACCAAGTCTTATATACAGTAAAGCTCACTATGGGTTCAGGAAAACACCTGCATATTTTGGTGGAAGTGAGGTGAAGAATAGAGTAAAGGCAGGATGGAACAACTGGAGAAAGTTTCTCTGGAGTGATCTGTGATAGAAGGGTGTCAGCTAAGGTGAAGGGAACGGTTTACAGGACAGTTGTGAGACCAGCCATGATGTATGGATTAGAGACACTAGGAATAGGTAGGAGACAAAAGGGAGAGCTGGAGGTGGAGGAGTTAAAGATGCTGAGATTCTCTTTGGGGGTGACAAGGATGGACATGATCAGGAACGAGGTGATCAGTGGGACAACACAGACAGGAAGGTTTGGGGAAAAAGCTAGAGAAGACAGATTGAGATGGTTTGGACATGTTCACAGGAGGGACAGTGGTTATAGTGGGAGAAGAATGCTGGACATGGAGCTACCAGGTAAGGGACGAAGAGGAAGGCCAAAGAGGAGATTTATGGATGCTGTGAGGGAGGACATGGAGGTGGTTGGAGTTGGAGTTGAGGATGCGGAGGACAGGGTGAGATGGAAATTGTTGACTCGCTGTGGCAACCCGTGAAAAATGTGATAAGCCGAAAGGAGAAGAAGAAGAAAAAGAAGATTTTGGTTGAGGTGTCTAACAACAAGACATCAACAGTAGCTGTTTCTCCACTGTATAACATCATCATCATCCAGATTCTTGAAAAAAAAACACTTTTTGCAGAACAAGAGTTTTCTTTTATACGAATAAGGATTTGGAAAACGTACAGGGATGTCTCTGTGTTTGAGATTAAATTTTAATTGTTTCAATTACTTCTAGCCTGAGCCATAAATAACAGGATTAGAGGTACATGTTGACTTACCCTCTGGAATTTGAGATAACAGCGGATGCAGCGACGGAGAAAGTAAAGAAATCCTCTTCCTTCACTTTTAGTAAATTAGCCTGTTAATGTGAATCATCCAACCAGAAGATTATAGTCTTAATCTCCGAGTCCCAGATGAAATATAGCAAGACTGCTCTTTTCCTCCCTTTAATTTTTTTTTACAGGTGTCATATATCTATTATATCCTGACACTTTGACACATAAATATGCAGTTTTGCACCAGTGTGAAATAACTTTTTTTTTCTCCAGGATTTTACCTTTCACAACGTGTGGTTGACGAGGAAAGTTACAGCAAAAACTTTTGAGTCAAATCACTTTTTGGACTTCTACTTCAAATGAAGTATCTGTAGTATACAGTGTAGTTAGAATGTCAGTTGTTCATACTTATAGGTGGACTAAATTCATATTTATGTTAGGATGGTTCGAATGGTTTTATTGTCCGATCAGTTTGTCTCTGTGTCAAGCAATATTAGGATTGTTCATTAAGTGAATTCAATGTTTCTATCTTCTACATAAAAACATTATTAATGATAGTTACAGCATGTCTGTTTCAACCTTCAGTGGTTTATTGTGCGTTGTATCTATTAAAAGATTAAAATTACAGATGCAATTTCATTTTTTTTTTGTCATTGTGACGTAGGGATTCACACCACGGCGCACAACATAATTTGGCCTCTGCATTTAACATATCACCAAAGTGAACAGTGGGCAGCTTTTAAGCACCCAGGGAGAAGTGTGTAAACAGTGATGTCCTACTGTTCACATTATAGTTATAGTGTGACCATGACGATTCCAAAAAAATATTAAAAACACAATAATCAATAGGGGCCTAGACAGAGGCTGCAGCTTTCTATTCACATGTTATTTAAAGTAACAAAAGTTAAAGGTCCTGCATAGCATCTATTGTATGTGTACTGTTGTTTGGTGATGTATGGTAACAGATCTAATTGTGGTGATAAATCAGGTTATTGATGGGAAAACTATCAATGTTTTTTGTATTAAGATAATTATACAGACAAAAAAATGACAACCAGGTGGATTCTGGGGAGTCACTCGAAGCAGTGGAGAAACTTTAGCTGCAATAACATTCCAACTTCAGTGATGATAACAAACAGGGACTAATTAAGGCAGAATAATCGGGTCACAAAAACACATGATTTCCCTCAGGACAGTGTTAGAAAAGAACTGTTAATGAAAAAAAAAACAGGATTGCGAGAAGAAATGAGTAACCAAGACCCAGGCAGGAATATTGGAGATGAAAGTGAGAGAAAATTAGATTTTGGAATATTTTTTTTGTGTCACAATGGCACACCAGAGGTTATATTGAATATACAAATGATAGGACAAAAATAGGTAGGGAGCTGGAGGAGAGGGCGGGACATCCTAGAGACAATTGACCAGTCAAACTTACAAATACGGAGGTTCATGCTCAAATTAATAAATTAAACCTAATTAACACGTGCAGCTAGAGTGGACTTGATGGTAAATAGCTTCAGAACGGCATAAAAACACAGGTGAATGTGATCCTTTTTTTTTCCAGGATGTTTTAAACTGGTGAAAGAAGTCATGGGATGTGAAGGTGCCAACATGTAAATTTGTGTTTTGACAGTGTTTAGAAATAGGTGATAAGGCAGTGGTGACAGTGTTATATTGTGCTACAGTGGTGTGTGTATAAAGTGCTTATGTCACAGAACCGGACATCAGAGGGGAAGAAGGACCTGCGGGAGTCTTCTCACTGTCCTACACTGTGATGTAGCAATGACATGGTGTTGTTTTTAGACACTGCGTCCAACTATGACGGATGAGTCATTGTCAAGAGTCGATTCATGTCTGTGTGTGAGAGAGGAGAGAGAGAGAGGGAAAGTGAGACAGAGGAACGAGGGAGAGAAAATGGGCCGAGGAGGAGAAGAAGGAGGAGCTCAAGGTGTTGAACACGACTCTAAAAAACACAAAAAGAAAAAAAAAGTGATTTTACTGCATTAGTCACGCAGCATCGGCCTACGGTGTCTACAGTAAAGCCGCAGCAGAGATAAACAACTATAACACCATTTGATGACGATCGTGCCATGAAGCAGCTGGATCATGTGACTTAGTAACAAGTGACACTGCATCATGTCACGCCTCAGTGTCGCAAGACACCGTGCGTCCTCTTCAGTGTAATATTACTGTAACATTACAGCTTATTCTCTCCAGCAGTTAAACACATAATGATCATAGACCCAGAACACTGCAGACACCCCTTACCCCCACCTTTCACACACACACAGATTCTGCTTAATGCACTATAGAGGGCACGTGATGTTATACCCCACAATGCACGGCAAAATCTAGTGTTCACTACCCAACGTATGTACTCCGTCATGCATGCAGTCTTTCCAGCCCAAACAAATAGTTTTTCCCCTGCTATTTTACAACAAAAATTATCCATATCAAACTACATTGATCATATAACAATTCAATATTATTATTATTTCTTTTTTATTAGTAGTAGTAGCAATAGTTATGTAAGTTTTATTATATTATGGGTGTCTGAAGACAATAAAATAATTCACTTATTTCCCTTTATTTCTATCCAGTGTAAACACCGAACATCAAATAAACACACTATTAATGATGTAAATGACACAATGAACCAACTAATGTTTTATCATCACATTGTCTGTAATGTAATAAATTTGAGAAATTAAAATTTTAAAAAATGTTTAAAAGATCAACATTGGCAAAGTGACAAAGACCAGGAGATTTGATTTTCTGTCCTCTGTAATCAGCCTCATATTCCCGTGGACTTCCCATTTGTTCTGGGTTATTTCCACTTCATCATTTCTTCTATTGTTCTTTCCAGGACTTCCTTGGAAACAGCTCCGTCCATTCCTGATCAACTGTCCATGAGTCGGACCCAGCTGTGTTTGCACGGCCTTCGTTAGCTGTGATACTAACTCGCTGTAAATCCCAGCTGACCCACACCTTACGTCATCCGAGAGCTATATTTTATGCTGGCATGGGATATATGAAAATACCTGCACACAGTCCCCACACAGTGTGTTTTTAGGTCAAAGTCTTAGTTGGGGAAATACACAGTGAAACTTAGGCAGGCACTGCTGTGGGACGAGACCACAGGGCTGTAGTAGTCCTGAGGACACTGTTCGACCTATTTTAAGACTTGGAAATTGTGATGTAGATTTGTGGAGAAAATAATGGTGTGATGGAGACTTGTGTCTGTGGCCTGACAGAAGATGACACCATGGACGGTTGGTCTTTGGTCATCAGACAGACTACTGTAGTGAATTGGGAATGTAGTGGTGAATTTTTCTTTCTAATTAAGGAAGGAAAGAAGGAAAGGCAGTAAACTCCTTGTCATTGTGACATTGTGAGTCACACCACTACACACAACAAAATGTGACTTCTGCATTTGACCCACCACCAAAGTGACCAGTGGGCAGCTTTGAGCGCCCAGGCACCACTATGTTACCACTGCCCCTTAATTGTCTCTATCTGGTCCTGTCCATCCTTGTCTCTCCTAAACAGAATCTGGGCATCTTTAACTCCTCCACCTCCAGCTCTGTCTCCTGTCTTCTACCTATTCCTAGTGTCTCTAATCCATCCATCATGGCTGGTCTCACCACTGTCCTATAAACCTTTCCCTTCACCTTAGCTGACTCTCTTCTATCCTGTCTCTCTCCTCCAGTTGTTCCATCCTGACTGTACTCTATTCTTCTCCTCTCTTCCACAGTCTCCACTTCTCTGTTTGTCTAGGCTTCCAAAATAGTGGAATATTTTGGACAACAGACACACAGTCCATCTATTAATCCGTCGATCTTTATCCCTTTATTCTGGTTGTGAGGGCAGCGGTCTCAACGTCCAACACACAAATCACACTGCACCCTCATGAACTTTCCTGCAGGTGGTGAGTCCAATGGACGGAGCCAACAACCCTAACTAGGATTAAGTCTTGCCAAGTAGGTGGACCCTAGAGCTTCACATGGACGACAGAGACATTGACTCTGATTGAACAGATATATATTCAGAAAGATGTCATAGTTACACTGAAATAGTGGTTTACACTGCCTTAATTTAATACAGCTATAATTAGTGATCAGATAATAACAAAAACCCTCTCCTTTGTCTCTGAAATGTATTATAAAAGCATTCAATGGTGGTGTGTTTGTGAGTGTTAGATCTGTCTTATCCTGACGGAGCTGAGTTCAAAGGTTAGACTTAGTCGTTGACCCAATTCCACAGCAGGAAATTTAGTGTGATGGGGGTATGGATCTCCATGAAGGGTGAGTTGTTTATCGAATTTTTAGAAGGTTAAGTGACACCATTTAACACCGGGGTCAATTCATCACCACGGCTTCCTGCTGCATCTGTCCGACTGATCCTCAGCCCTGCGTGTGGTGCTGACAATTAACAGGCCCACTGCTGAGGACGGTTTGGTTTATTTCAACACCTAACGCCTGTGGAGACGATGGCCACTCTACAATGGTTCATATATAGGAACACAGACACACCTAGATGTCCCAAATTACACTGGACACTCACATGGACAAGAGGACAAATGAGCATTTTATTAAGTGCCACAACACAGAGGTACATTATGCTTTGCGTCAAGTAAACACACTTCATTTAATGTCTGCAAACAGCGCTCTCTATCCAAGGACAACGTTCAGTCGTGTCCACTTCGATAAACAGGAACATAATATGCACAAGGAAATAAACAAAACTGAAGCTGCAGGAAATTGTCTGTGTGATTATGTTGTTGACTGCAAAGGTAATACTCTGCTCCTCCATGTAAATGTCCTGGTTTTGATGACTGCCAGATAGACTGGACCACAGTTTCCACTTTCGTTCATTCATTCATTCATTTATTCATGTACACATTACTGCAGCGCAGGGTTTGATGACTGTTTTCATCAACATACTGTTATTGGTACAGACCAGTTTTTTAAATGACTCTATTTTCCTGTATCGTCTCCCATCTTCTCCTGTGGTTGTATTCAAAGACCATCACACATTTGATTTTTTTATTTTGTTTTTGTTTTTGTCCTCATGAAATATGATCTATAATTCAGAAAACTTTAAAATGTCAACCCTAAAAAAATCTTTACCCTAGGAAGGAAAGGAAAGCAAAAACAAAAACTTAATTTAAAGCTATTTTTCTGAAATTTATGTACAAAAGTACAGAAAACCCACTACCATTGATTCATCCATTAGCAGAAAGATCAGTTCAGAATTTCAGATTGGGATTAAATAAGGAGCACTGACCAAAGGATTTATCTTTGCATGCAACATTTAATGGTGTGTTACTGCACTTTCTGCTCTGCTTTGCAAAGAATGGATTAATTTTGACAACAGTTTCCATCCAAATAGCAAAAAAAAACATGACTGCACATAGGACAAAAAATCATTACCAGTCATGTAATTATTGTCAGAAAATTATAGATCGCCAACCTAAAGCTATCTGTCCAAGTCTGTGCCTCAGTTCTGTGATTCTTGCCCTTTTCCAATGCCTGCAGCCAACCAGAGAAATTAGATATTCTCAACTGTGAGGTACGTGCAAGAAAAAAAAAGACCATGTCTGTCATTGCAGGCAGTATGTCATTGCCAGACTTGATTAGTTCAAACACTGCTGAGCTCACTGTACCATCGTAGCCTTCAAAGACAAGGTCCTCTTGATTTTAGCTGTGACAGATTGAGGGTGTCAGGAGGAACTCCCAAGAGTTCTGCGTGTGTGCGTGTGCGTGTGTGCGTGCATGTCTTCGCTTTTGTGCGTCAGCCCATGATCTAATATGTGCGCCCGTCCGTGCTTATGTGCTTTCTACCCGTATATTCAAAGTACGTGCCCAAATGTGTGTGTTGGTGTGTGTTTGTTCTTCATGAATCACATCTCTCATCAGGCTGACAGCCTAAAGCCGGGCCCAATCAATACCCTGAGGGCCTCCAATCACTGCAGCTGAACTATACTAGAGAGAGATGGGGGCAGATAGACAGTAACTGGTGCATGGCTTCCAAGACTTTCTTCACAGTTGGGTTCAGATTAAAAGATGTTTCTAAAAAAGCTCTTGAAAAAATCTTGTTGCTTTAATTTTTGTTAACTCTTTCCAACATTTGAAAAAAGTAATCTGATTTATCAAGGGCTAGCTTTGCGTTAATTATGATTAACTAGGATTGATGATGGTAAGTTGTATATATGGCACGTTCTGTTTTTTTTTTTTCAGTTCAATAGATAGAACACAGGAGGACAAGAAAGAAAGAAATTTCTTTTTTTTTCTCTTTTTTTTTCGGTAGGGTGATTCAAATTGGGGGCCTTGCAGACCCAATTCTGCTTCCTTAACCATTAGGCCACCAAATTGTAGTATAATTTGTATAATTTTCTAATTATAATTAATCAAGTATAATTTGTTTTTGCGTTTGGCAGGCCAGTTTTAAATGCCAAATGGGCCGCATCCAGCCCCTAAGCCTTAGTTCGCTTAGGTTTGAGATAGAAGGACAAAAGGCAGCAGGTCATCCACTGTATGTTTTAAATCATTGTAAAAAAAATAACTGAATTATTTATATGATTATGAAAGAAAATGTGCAAAATAAAAGTTACCGTATGTTTTATAACTTGGTACATATTTTATTACAGTGGCAATATACATTAAAACTTTGAAATCTTTCTCCACAAATTATTTAGCAGATACCATATTGATTTTGACAAGTTTATTAGGTTTTTAAAAGGTTTTTAAACGCTTTAGTAAAAAAAAATTCACCTAAAGATAGCAAGGGAGGAAAAGGAAGTGTGGTCTTTTGGAAAGGTGAAACCTTTATTCTATTGTAGAAGACCAGAAGAAAAGTGTATGTTTACACTATAAATTGGAACAAAGTTGTGTGTTTCTGTACAATTGTGGAGACTAATATAAGGAGTTGCAGTTGAGGAAACCAGCTGAACATTTGCGTTGTTTGTTCTAATATTGTACTGATGTCACTGGTGATGGGAAAATAAGATATTATTAGGCAGGGATGGGCAAATATTTTTCAACTCTCTTTTCAACTCTATCTGTTGGA